>APFE030088170.1:26040-49932 GCA_000404065.3 Pinus taeda
ACCCCCTTTTCTTTTCTAATCTATCTCAGCTGTAATATTTTTTTAACTACAGTGTTGTCGGAACCTTTCGAGGCCCACTATCCGTGTATTTCCACACATGGATTATTTTGTCAAAATGTTCCATCTTTTTATTATCTATAATCCACGTTCAAGAAGTATTTATAGAGAACCCTTGAACGAATTTAGTGATATTTATATGTATAAAATAATAAAAATGAGTTTATGGGTAGGTCAATTTGAAATGGTGATGATACGAATATAATCTAAATTATAAAATTCAAGATTCAAATTTAGGTTAAAATACAAAAATGATATCTAAATTAAATTATGCTAAAAATTTTTAAATTATATATATATTATAATATATAATATTTTATATCTAAATTAAAGTTAGGCTTATTTTAAAATCGGTTAATTATATTTAATTTTAATATTATTTACGATATTAAAAAATAAATACAAACTTTCTATATATTTGAAACTTAATAATTTATGATTATTTCCATTATCTGATATAAAATATTATGACAAAAGAGTTCAAATCCCCCAATTAATGTTGACCATAAAGCCATGATCCCCCGTTAACTCGATCATTTAATTTTTTTAATATGTTTAATTAAAATTTCAGTGAAAATTTGCTTTTATTTTTTTATATACATGTAAAATGTCTAATAATAATTTTCTATTCAAATATACTTATTAAAACTATATATTTCGTTTCCTTATCGTTTCCTTAACCTTTTTAAAAGTATGAAATTTTATTTATAATATGTTTATGTCGTAAGACATTTCTCTCTTGGAAGAACTCTCTGAAATGCATTTTTATCTTAATGTTGACAATGTGATCCATTGTTAGATGATCGAGAAATGGTGAGATATCATATTTAATAAAACATTAGTTTAAAATCCATTAGAAACCATAAACGACCATTAGTGAATTAAATATTGGTTAATAGTGTTGGCATTATGACATAGGTGTTTTTCTTGATGGTAACTCACTGAGATGACAGTTCACAGTACAACAGTAAATGATTACAGATCAGACTCCAAAGAATGAAGAAAGAGAGGTATATGCAGCTTCACTTTGTCCAATGAGTGTATACATATGGGTTAATAGAACAAAAGTAGTGTATAACATATACATGCACTTTCACAAGAGGAAAATCATGTTCATGTTGGAAAAATAGGTTTTTGGTCCGAGGTATTCGGTCCAAGGTATTTGGTACAAGGTGTTGACTCTAGGTATTCGGTCCAAGGTAGTGGTCCCAAGTAGTTTTGGTCCAAGGTATTGAGAAAGACCTAAGAGTATATAAGAAGGAGAAGATCATTAGGTCAAGTGTGCAAATATTGAATATCTGATAAAGTGTGAGATCAAGTATGCAGGTTATGGGTTTTTGATGCTTTGCCTGATCTAAGGACGCACCTAGGTGGTTTATGATAGATGGTGAATCGGGATCATAAGACCTAAAATGTATTATCATTATGTGGTTTGATCATGGATAAACTAGATTTGAATATTGACGCATGTTTTATTCTGCAACTGTTGTGATCTGGGTGTGACTGAATTCTGAAATCACTATGAAGTTTTTGAATTAGGATTTGCAGATCTATACATTGGTTCGCTTTGGTAAAAGTGCATATACACACTGGTTTGGCTAATCAAAGTAGCGTATACATTATAAAATATGATATTTGAAGTTGCAATTGGTTCTAGTGGTTGTTGCAGAGTTCTAGGTTTTGCTTTGTGTTTTGGTGACTGTGTTTTAACAACAATATTCTGAATGTTCATTGTGATTTGCTTCAGAGATGATGGGCCTCCAGTGATTCAACTGTAGGTGATTTAGAGATTGATTATTGAGTTTCAATGATTGGTTAATGTAGATGTATTTAATTGTTTTATTGTAGTGGTGATTGATTTTGAGCTTCAATATTGTTGATGGGTCCAGTATGAAATTTGGATGAAACGTGGCTTTCAGATTGTGGTGTTGTGTTCCAAGAGTATCTAGACTGAAAATTTATGAAAAGTGGTCCCTGGAGGAAGCGAAAATGTCGTAGCCTTTAGTAAGTCAGTGCCTACATATTGGTAAACATATCGGCCAATACAAGAGCTAGGGGGTTGGAGCTCCCTTCTAATAATAGCTAGAAAATGAGTTAAGGTTGAATCCTTCAGTAGGTCGGCGCCTATGTACTAGTAAACGGATCATCTAGCACAAGAGCAAGGGGGTTGTTGCTCCCTTCTAGTAAAATTTGGAGAATGAGAGAAGGTTGTAGCCTTCTGTAGGTGGGTGCTTGCATACTAGTATGAGTTTACACTAGTACAAGATTGTAAACAGGTTTTTCTTATATTAAAAGAAGATAGAAACAGGTGGTTTTTGTCTCACATTGGGTTTCCACCTTAAATATTGGTGTTCATGTGTGTTTCTTATGTGTGATGGTTTGTTATGATATTACTGCACATGGTTACTATTTATATGGTTAATGATGTACTGATTAAAGAACAACATATTATGAATTAACTGAATCGTATGTTTGATGGATATACATTAGTTGCCTTAAACACAGTTGTGTGTACACATGGGTTACCTTCATTGAAGTAGTGTATATAAATTTGAGTATGAAAATAAAAAGATTATTGACTTGACTAACACTCATTCACCCCCCTCTTAGTATTACTTCCAACAATTGGTATCAAAGTAGGTCTTTGGTAGAAGCTTGATCGCTTGAAGGAGATCCATAGAATAATGGGAAAGAAGCTAAAGAAGAAAGTGCCTAAGAAGAAGAAGATGGCTCAAAGTAACAGTGACGACAGGATAGACAATTGGCCATTAGGTGGAAGCAAGTATTCAGATTCTGAATCACCTCAGATTGAAGATGGACAAGAAAATGAAGCATCAAGTACAAATTGTTGGTCTTGTAGTGATATTTTTCTTTCTGCATGCAATATTCAAGATATTGGAAGTGATCTGGAAAGAAACATAGAGACATAAGTTAAAATACTCACAAAAAAAATTAGAGATCAACAAGATCTATTTAACAAAAGGGAGTGTCCCTTCAAAGAAGAAGTTACCAGATTAATAGCTCAACTAGAGGAAGGAAACAAAGTAAGGAAGTAGTACAAGGAAAAGGAAGATCAATGTCAAAAGTTGTAGGATGAAGTGACATCATTAAGAAATGAAAGAAATGATCATAGTATAACAATAGAGATACTTAAAAACAGATATGGTTACTATGTAAGTCATGAAGCTAAGATCCTCTCTCTAAAAGAAGATCTAGAAAATAAGCAAAATGAAGAACTACCTCAACCAAATGAAGAACAAGAAAATGAGATTCTCAAATTAAGGTAGGAAGTGGAAGAAGGAAGAAAGGCTGAAGAAATCTTGAAGAAGAAATAAATGGAAAAGGAGAGCAATATGAGGTTGAGGTAAGTATCTTAATGGGTAAATTAGAATAAAAGGATAAATTGTTATTATTTCAAGACAATACTAAGATTTTGAATAATATTATTAGTATTCAAAGGTCTCCTACCATCAAAATTGGTCTTGGTTTTCATGAATTTGTTGAAGGTGAATGTACCTCACAAGGTGAGGCAAGGAACTCTAACACAAAATATGAAATTCTCAACAAGGAGATGAGAGGTCAACCCCATCAACAACCAAGGAAAGAAAGTCTTCAAACAAAATCTTTTACTCCTAACTGTGGAAGTGATAATCGGTTATTTCCTCCGATGAATAATGTTGAATGTTTTATATGTCATAATTTTGGACATGTCGCAACAAGATGTAGAAGTATAATGGTTCAATATTGTCACACAGAAAGATTGTTAGCTTCCAGGTACTTTAAGGGATATTGTTTTTCTTGCAGTTTGGTCACAAAGAGATTGATTGTTATATAAGGAATATGAAACATGTAACAAGTTATGCTTGTAACAAGTTTGGATATATAGCAAAGGAATGCATGAGGAAATTTTTGCCACCGTACCAAAGGGAGAAAACATCATCACACTCAAATATATGGAAGAAAAAGGAAGTACAGTCCGAAAGATGTGGCATAGCAGAGTATACAAACATAACAGACTTAGAGGGAGATGAAAGTGTGAAACCTCAATGTTCTAATTGTCATACACAAGTTCCATGAAGACAAGTAGCATATATACATGAGTTAGAAGCTACACAGTCGCATATATGTTGGTTTGAGGAAAAATGCACTCGGAAAGACTCAGAAAAACTGATTTTATATGATTCAGACAATTATAAATTATCTTTTCTGTCATGATGTAGATGACCACAGTCTGTGGATGTTATTTAGAAGTGCTTTTTATCCTCACAAGTTGTTGATAACTTGATGTATATATGATTGATGATGATGCCTTGATACTTCTTACTAATATATGCATGATCAGATCTGACAGTGAACAGGTGGAATAGGTTTAGGGGGAGAACATGTTATGCTTCTAATAAAGCATTGTTGGCATTATGGTTAGAAGTCTTTGGCACCTAATCAATGATGATGATTCTTATGTGGCTAAATGATACATCTTGCTATGTTATGGCTATGAGTTATGCATGATAAAATCTCAGATGATACTTGGGGTCACGTAGTTGATATTCAGATTAGATTTATGGATGATTGGGGATGCGTTTTTGATGATGTATACAGTACATATATGATTTTTACATGGTGATCTTCATAAGGACAAGGAGAAGTACAAAGCTTGAGTACACAGCTTCATTATTTGATGATAAGCCACTGATTTATTTTATGATGGTATCATCATGCCTTCAAAGATGCATAGAGTTCATATGATGCAGAATTCCTATAGTTCTTGGATCTCACATGGTTGAGGATTGTTGTTGTTGATGGTACCAAGAAATCTTGACAAATGACCATGAGCTCATGGTTTACCAGATACATATTGCTATCTCTTTAATGGATATACAATATGTTGGATACATGGATGATTACTTAAGTTGCATATTGATAAATATTGTTGGTTAGCCAAGAGAATGGTGTTATTGAAGGTCACATTAAGACATAGCTATTTGAAGACAGGGATATTCGAAGACATGACTTAATTAAACATAATGATAATGAGTTTTTACCTTATGATGACAGGTTGATACTCACATATGTTGATTATCATGGTTGAAGGTTATTAGATGTGGGATGTTGCCTAGTGATGACACATGGTTGACATATTAAGGGTTCTTGTGAAAGATCATGCAGTTCTTGATGATGATGTGATGACTATCGTGTTTTCACATATGATATGATGTGAATGATTTTGTCTTACTGCTTCGAGATATGAAATCTTTTTAGTTGATTCATGGAAGGTTATGATAGGGCTCCTTCTACTAAGGAAATGAAGCGATTTGATCTTGATGAGCTCAAGAGGATGAGTTGATATCTATATACAACATACTTAGTCACAGGCTGATGATATTTACTTTTTCATATCTTTGAAACTGATGATGGACATATACAAGTTATAGCTTTGGATGCTGTTGACAGATGCTTATGGTGCAGATGATACATGGTGTATGATAGTTATTGATGACTATCATGATCTTTTTTAGATATTTTGTCTCTATTGTAAATGTCATGTATATCATTTGATGTAAAGGTCATATAAAGACCCATGATGTAATTATATTTCTGTCATGTATAAACAATTGGTATATCCCCACTTGGTTGGGAGAACGAGTCAAATTTGATATATCCCCACTTGTTTGGGAGATTGATATATGTGTGAGCCATTGGTGATAGGAAGATCAAAGCCACTTAGTCATATTATTCTTTTGGAAAATATTTGCAGACTTTGCATATGCTCAAGGGGAGTATGGATGATATAGTGCATCTCAACATGTACAAAGGGAGAGTTTAATCAGAGAATTCAGCATGTGCTTAGGGGGAGCATGATCAATGTTTATGTTCAGTTGTTCAAATATGAAAGTCTTATTTTTGGTCAGCCCTTTTCCATTGATATCAAAAGGGGAGGATATCTTGGTCCGCCCTTTGCCCTTGATGTCAAAGGGGGAGAGTGTCTTGGTTTTCTTGTTGCCATCAAGTCCAAAGGGGGAGACTGTTGGCATTATGATACAAGTGTTTTCCTTGATGGAAACTCACTCAGATGACAATTCACAGTACAACAACAAAGGATTACAGATCAGAGTCCAAAGAATGAAGAAAGAGAGGTATACACAGGTTCACTTTGTCCAAGGAGCGTATACACTTGGGTTAGTAGAACAAAAGGAGCGTATAATGTATACACGCACTTTCACAAGAGGAAAAGTGTGTACATCTTGGAAAAATAATTTTTTGGTATAAGGTATTTTGATCCAAGGTATTGGCCCAAGGTATTTGGTCTGAGGTATTTGGTCCAAGGTATTCACCCTAGGTACTTGGTACAAGGTATTGGTCCCAAGTAGTTTTGGTCCAAGGTATTGAGAAAGGCCTAAGAGTATCTAAGGAGGAGAATATCATTAGGCCAAGTCTGCAAGTATTGAATATCTGATGAAGTGCGAGATCCAATATGCAGGTTATGGGTTTCAGATGCTTTGCATGATCTAAGGATGCACCTATGTGGTTTATGATGGATGAAGGATCAGGATCATAAGACCTGAAATGTATTATCTTTATGTGGTTTGATCATGGATAGTATAGATCTGAATATTGATGCATGTTTTATTCTACAATTGTCGTGATCTGTGTATGACTGAATTCTAAAATAGTTATGAAGTTTGTAAATTAGGATTTGCAGATCTATATGCTAGTTCGCTTTGGTAAAAGTGCATATACATGCTAGTTCAACTCATTAGAGTAACGTATAGATTATGAAATATGATGTTTGAAGTTGCATTTGGTTCTAGTGGTTGTTGTATAGTTCTGGGTTATGCTCTGTGTTCTAGTAACTGTGTTTTGATGACAGTATTCTAAATGTTCATTTTGATTTGCTTCAATGATGATGGACCTTTAGCGATTCAGTTTTGGGTGATTCAGAGATTGATGATTGAGTTTCAATTATTGGTTAATGCAAATGTATTTGATGGTTGTATTTTAGTGGTGATTGATTTTGAGCTTCAATGTTGTTGATGGGTCCACTATGAAAATTCGATGAAACGTGGCCTTCAGATCGTTGTGTTGTGTTCCAGGAGTATCCAGTCTGAAAATTTATGAAACGTGGTCCCTAGAGGAGGAGAGAAGGTCATAGCCTTTAGTAGGTCAGTGCCTACGTACTGGTAAACATATCAGCTAGTACAAGAGCTAGGGGGTTGGAGCTCCCTTCCAGTAACAACTAGAAAATGAGTGAAGGTTGGAGCCTTCAGTAGGCCGATGCCTACGTACTAGTAAACAGATCAGCCAGTACACGAACTAGTGGGTTGTAGCTCCCTTCTCATAGAAGCTGGATAACAAGAGAAGGTTGTAGCTTTCTGTAGGTGGGTACCTATGTACTAGTATGAGTCTGCACTAGTACAATATTGTAAACAGGTTTTTCTTATATTAAAAAAAGACATGAGCAGGTGGTTTTTTTCCCGCATTGGGTTTCCACCTTAAATCTTTGTGTTCATGTGTGTTTCTTATGTGTGATGGTTTGTTCTGATATTACTACACATGGTTACTGTCTATATGGTTAATGAAGTACTGATTAAAGAACAATATATGATGAATTAATTGAATCATAAGTATGTTGGTTGCCTTAAACACAGTTGCGTGTACACATAGGTTACCTTCATTGAAGTAGCATATATAAATTTGACTATGAAAATAAAAAGATTATTGAATTGAATAATACTGATTCACCCCCCCTTTCAGTATTATTTCCAACAAATAGTTAATAAATAAAGCATAAAACAAGAACAACACACAGAGAAAGTTATGTAACCCCCTCCTATGTGCAAATAGTCGCCTTTGCTGTAGGAGGAGGGGAAGGAGGAGGACTAATGAGTTTCCATATTTTCCTTGCATTCGAACCTAGAAGTATCTAGATTAGAACCCGTTATGGCCGAGTTATCGTGTGGTAGTCATCAGTTAGTAGAAATTGTATACATTATAGTTTTAGTCTTGTTGCTTATCACACACTGAATGTAGCTCTAATGTCATATGGAATTTTTTATTATTGAAGAAGGACATACAAGTCTCTGAGTCAAACTGTCCCGCAGATATAACCTTCAATTTTTCGATGAGTTTCAGATACAACCTTTCTCTTTTCTCTCAGGTTGTCAAATTCATTTCTCTTCAAGGTTTACTTGAAAAGCCATGCCCCTACTTAATTTCTATTGGAATTTGTTGTGTAAGTATTTGTATTTCTACAGCTTGTTGTTTTGCTTATCTCTATAATGACCCAAATTCCCTCTTGACTTCACTAACTAGTATCCCATCTGAGTAGCTCATGTCATTTGGCACTTTCATCGTATCTTTAGGCGTTCCCCGACAATATAACAAAGCGTAAGGTTGGAAGGAGGTGGTTAAGTTTGAAAGTAAGGGTCCCCACAGATAAAACATGTCCAGGAAAGCTCCCAAGGGTGCATAGGAGATCAAATAAGATTTATTCTGTATCCAAAATCGATTAAATGTGTCCTTAACAACCAAAATTTTCTTCTACTTCATTTGATGGATTTTCTAGGTTCACCACTATAACTTCTGGAGTTTCTTTTTTCTATTCAACTTGCTCATCTTTGACCTCACCATGTTTTTCTAGTTGTATGTGATGATCGTGCAAAATATCATTTACTTCAACCTAACTATCCTTATTAACAACTCTTTAAATCTCCAAATCAATGCAGATAAGGACTTGATTTCTCTTAAATTCTCAGGTTAGAGATTACATGTTGTGGTTAATATTTCTAAACCTTTCCTTCTTCTAGCTTTAAACCAGAGAATATTGTTTGTGCAATGATTATGGATGGTTTGTTCTTCATTATGAAGGAAAATAATTCAGTTATTTCCCTTCCAAGAAAATCCTAAGAAGAGATGTCGAAACCAAAAATGGGCATTATTGCTACCTCATGGAGCTTTCTCTTAGGCACAGAGTGGGTTGCCTTTTGTTGCTATAGATTTTTCTTCTTCCTTGAAAGTTTATACCATGAAACTAAAACTCTCATTCTATTTTCTCAAAATCCCAATTTCACGAGTAAGAAAATCCACTTCTCTTTGATATTCCAATAAGTATTGTGTTTGGATCTGGTAAGTTCTTAGGATCTTGAGATTAGTTTTAAGCACTTGAATTTAAGCATCTTCTTCTTTAATAAAAACCTTAACAATTTATTCATTTCCAGAGTTTGTGCCCAAAGAGACTACTTACCTCCACTAACCATATGTCAAAGGTGATGGACTTTTCAGGGTTTCCATCTTTATCAAACTTCAAAAATGAAGAAAATGACTTCAAAATTGAATATGAAAACAAGAACTTTATCTCCAATTCATTTATTTTTGGCAACTAGAAACTTGCATTGTTGTTGCCTCCAGGAGCTTTCTCTCACATCTTGTTATGATTTTTCTCACTTGGGGCAACTTCTTTCTAACCAAACCATTTTTCCAGTCAAATGGCTATGTTGATAACTTTCTTTGTTAGGGTAAAACAAGATTCTCTTTGTTGTCCTTCCACTTCTTCTTTTGGTTACCCAATCCAATGGCTACCTCCAATCACCAACACATGATTTGTAAATTTAACTCATGTGGTCCACAACCATGTTTCTAACAGAATCCAAGGTCTAAAATTTTACACATGATCACTTCCTCTAAAATCTTCATGCAATGACAATTTTGTTTTTAATTAACTTATAAAAATCTCAAATATGTAAATGAAAATTTATATTTGAGATTATCTTTTTTTTTTTTAATATATATATATATATATAAATAAATATTGACATAATTTATTTGCATCCACTATGACAGCAAAGAAATATTTCTTATTATGGTCTAACACAATATTCTCCTACATCAGGTGGCATCAATTCAGTGCCCACAAAAGAAAGTTTACTTGGGACTATTTCTTTTTGTTTCTTTGGTCTATGGGTTTTGCTATTATTCTCTACACTATATTATGGAATTAGACTCCTTTTTACAGGACAAGACCATGCCAAAAGAACTCGACCCATTTCATATCAAAATTGGCCTATTTTGAATTGAAACTTGCCCTTCTTCTTCAATTATGTAGACCTATAGCTCGGTCTTCATGCCAAACGAACCTCAGACCTATGGCTTGCCCCTCAGACATACTCCTCCAATATTTCAGACATATGACAAGGGAATTTCAGGCCTGTGATAGGGCAAGGACCTTCACACCCTTTGTGAAGTAATTTTACCTTATTTTTGGGTTGGAATAAGAATAAAATAGGAGCATACCATTGTCTACATGAAGGTTTGAGAATGGTCGCACCGGTTGGATAAGGAGGGACATTTGAATTAATAGAGATAGTTTGATCAACTTAGGACATTCCCTCAACTAATTTAAGAATATTTTTCATTAAAAAAAACCTGAACAATTTATTCATTTCCAGGATCAGTTCCCAAAGAGACAACATTCTATTCCAAGTCATGTAATTTGACTAATATGGCCCTGTTGACTATCTTTTATTGTATCAGCTACCTTTCAAGATTTTGTACCATTACACATAATTTATTCGTGTCTGTAGTATCTTGGATTAGGTCCCTACAAACCATATCCCTTGTTTGCCTATGCCATTCAATTTCATCTACGAGATGTATTATATTCAAGTCTAGCTTGATCCTGGTAGCATCATACTGAGTGTCCTTAATTTATTCCTCACTCTAATGTCATTTTCTTATAAGGATAACTAAATAAAAGAATTACTTTGTTATTATCTACAGAAGTAAGCATTATGGTCACCACTAGCTCTTTGTTGAATACTTTGGGAGACAAATCCCTTTTCTACTTGGTAGCCTGCTTCTTGATTTCAGATATTTATGTGACAACATTAATTTCAATATCTGCTAGTTGTTCTCCAGTAATGACTTCAAAGGATATTTCCTTATTTTTAGGCTTCTTCAGCTACTCTAACCATTATGGTATAGGTGCTGGTTACAATTGTGCCTTTGAGGGTTTTCTCCTTAGATCTCTCTTGAGAGAATATCTTTGAAGCATTACCTTTTCCACTTCCATGTGATATTTCAAATGAGTCACTAGAAAGAACTAACGTTGATAATAGGAGAGAACTTACCTAGATACCATGGAGCACCCACCTAATAGATAGCAAGGGAGAATACTCTATTTTTTCTAATGCTTTTCCTGCAAGACTTCACCACAAATATATTTTGGATAAGTTTGTTATTCATTTCAAGAATATGCAACCCTAACATTATTGAAGAAGCCTTAAGCTTGATCTTAGCATTGTTGAAGATGATTAAACCCTAGTATTATTGAAGAAATCAATTTTTAGAGCATGCCATAATATGCCCTAGATATATGGAAGCCCATGTTAATACCCTAAATGCATAGCAGTATGTGACATGACGCATGGAAATTGAATAATATATAACTGCAACTAAAATGGGTATACTACTGGATTACTATTTGAAGAGGAGCCTGAAATTTGTTCACTAGACAAACATTTTGACAATAGGATATTTTGACAATAAGCAAAATGACCAACATCATAATATGTTTGGAAAGGTGAACTAATTGGTGAACTTAAGTGAATTATTTAGCTTTCTTTGTTTGAGGAAGGAAGAATGGTAGTTCAAGTTATTAGTTCCCTTCATAGTTCTTTTGTCTTTGTCAATATTCAAGTTTTATTATCTATATCTGTGTAAGTCAATGAGGTTTTAAGGTATGACAATGTTTCAAACCTTCAAGTCCCATTCATTTCCCTTGAACAGTTCTTAGCTCAATTATTTTTGTCCCTTTTCTTCACCAAGTATTTACCTGTTGTGAACACACACTGTACATGTAGATTTTTCTATGTAACTTGTTTAACAAAAAGAAATTTTCTACTTAGACTAGGAATGTAAAGAATTGTTTTTAACAAAACTTCTCATTTCTTGTTACTTGTAACTATACATTCTCATGCTCTTCCAAAAAATGGGCCCTACCTTTTCCTTTAGTATATGTTTGTGCCATGGATTTATCTTCCACAAAGGAAACATTCCAGTCCCTCCTCTTGATCATACAGTATGAAATTCTTAATATTGAAAAATACAAGTTTACTATTTCAGACTTCGAAACATCTACATGCGTCCACTGACCATACGTCAAAGATTATGGACTTTGCAAGGTTTCCATCTTTATCAAACTTCAAAAATGAAGAAAATAACTTCAAAATTGAATCTGAAAACAATAACTTTATCTCTTTCACTTCACTTCTTTTCTCACAACCAGAAATTTGCATTGTTGTGGCCTCATGGTGCTTTCTCTCAGACTAAGATTGGGATGTGCCTTCCGCTGCTTTATCTTTTTCTTCTTCCTTCAAAGTTTATATTGTGAAACTAGAAATATCATTCTTTTGTTTCAAAATCCCAATTTCACGAGTAAGTACATCTACTTCTTTTTGAGCTTCTAATAAGTATGCTATTTGAATTTGGTAAGTGCTTGGGATCTTGAGTTTAGATTTTAGCACTTGAATTTAAATAGCTTTTTCTTTAATCAAAACCTTAACAGTTTATTCATTTTCAAGATCTCTACCCAAATACTACTTACCTCCACTGACTATACGCCAAAGGCTATGGACTTTGTAGGGATCTCATCTTTATAAAACTTCAAAAATGAAGAAAATGACTTTAAAATTGAATCTGGGAAAAAAGAGCTTTATCTCCTTCACTTCACTTCTTTTCTAGCAACCAGAAACTTGCATTATTGCTGCATCATGGAGATTTATCTCGCCTCTTGTTATGATTTTTATCACTCGGGGAAACTTATTCCTAACCAAACATTTTTTTACAGCCGTATGGCTATGCTGGCAACTTTCTTTTCCACGGTACAATAAGATTCTCTTTGTTTTCCTTTCTCCTTGTCTTTTGGTTCTCTGTTCCAATGGCTACCTCCAAGCATGAACACATGATTTTTAAATTTACCTCATGTGGTCCATAGCCATGTTTCCAACATAATTCAAGATCTGAAATTTTAGACACGATCACTTCCTCTAAAATCTTCACGAAATGACAATTTTATTTTAATTAACTTATGAAAATCTCAAATATCTAAATGAAACGTTATCTTTGAGACTATGAAGTTTTTTTTTTTTTGGGCAATTGTTGACAGAATTTATGTGCATCCACTGTCATAGCCAAGCACTATTTTTTAATCTTCAAACATAACATTATCTTGTATCAGGTGGCAGCAATTCAACAACTAGAAAAGGAAGTTTACTTGGGATTGTTTCTTTCTATTTTTGTGGTCTAAGGGTTTTGGTATACTTCTTTACTCTATATTCTGAAGTTGGAATCCTTTTTGTGGCACAAGATCAAGCCAAAAGAAATCAACCCATTTCATATCAGACTTGTCCTATTTTAGATCGAAACTTGGCCTTCTACTTGAATTTAGGTAGATCTGTAGCTTGGCCCTAATGCCAAACAAACCTTAGACCTATGGCTTGCCCTTGAAACATAGTCCTGTAATATTTTGGACCTATGACAAGGGAATTTTGGGCCTATTATAGGGAAAATACCTTGACACCATTTGTGAAGTATGTTTACCTTACTTTTGTGTTGGAATAAGAATAAAATAAGAGAATACCATTGTCTACATGAAGGTTTGAGAATAGTTGCACTAATTGAATGAGGGTTAGTTGAATAACTAGAGATAGTTTTATCAACTTAGGACATTCATTCAACTAATTTAATCGTATTTTTTTTAAATAAAAACCTTAACAATATACTCATTTCCAGGATATGTGCCCAAAGGGACTACTTTCTGTCCAAAGTCATGTAATTTGACTAATATGACATTGTTGACTATGTTTTATTGTTTCAACTGCCTTTCGAGATTTTGTATCGTTCCTTGTAATTTATTTGTGCTTACATTACCTTGGATTAGGTCCCTAGATACCATCTCCCATGTCTACCTATACCATTCAGTTTTGTTTATAACATGCATTATGTTCAAGTCGAGTGTGATCATGGTAGCATCATAATCAATTTTCTTAATTTAAGCCTCACTCTTATGTCCTTTTGGCTAATGGATAACTAAATAAAAAAATTCCTTTGTCATGATCTAAAGAAGTAAGTATTTTGGGCACGACTATCCCTTTGTTGAATACTTTGGGAGACAACTCCTTTTTCTACTTGGTAGCCTACTTCTTGCTTTGGGATATTTACGAGACAACAATAATTTCCATCTCTAGTGGTTGTTCTCGAGTAATGACTTCAGAGGATCTTTCCTTGTTTTTAGGCATTTTTAGTTCTCCAACTACTATGGGATAGGTAATAGATACAATGGAGCCTTCGAAGAGTTTCTCCAAAGGCCTCTCTTGAGAGAATATCTATGACACATTATCTTTGCCACTTCCATGTGATATTTTGAACAAGGTGGTGGAAAGCACTAACCTAGGTATCAGGAGAGCATTAACCTAGATACCAGTGAGCACCCACCTAATAGATAGAAAGGGATAGATAGCAATGGATAATACTATATTTTTCCTCATGCTTTTCCTTCCAGAAGTACTTACAGATATCTTTTGCATAAGGTTGGTATTCATTTTAAGAAGATGTAACCCTATCATTGTTGAAGGAGCCTTAAGCTTGACCTTAGCAATGTTGAAGATGATGAAACCCTAGTATTATTGAAGCAAGCAGTTTTTAAATCATGCCCTAATATGCCATAGATATATGGAAGCCCATGTTAATACCCTAAATGCATATAAATATATGCCATGATGCAGAAAAATTGAAGATAACATTTCCAAAAAAATGGGTCTACTACTAAATTACTATTTGAAGAGAAGCTTGAAATTTGGTCACTAGGCAAACATTTTGAAAATGGGATATTTTGGCAATAAGAAAAATGAATAACATCATAATATTTTAAGAAAGGTGAATTAATTGATGAACTTAGGTGAACTAATTGATTAACTTACGTGAATTATTTAGCTTTCTTTGTGTGAGGAAGGAAGAATGATAGTTTGAGTTATCAGTGCGCTTCATATTTCTTCTGTCTTTGTCAATATTCAAGTTTTATTTTTAATATTTTTGCAGGTCAATGTGGTTTTAAGTTATGGAAATGTTTGAAACCTTCATGTCTTCTTTGTTTCCTTGGAAATATTCTTAGTTCAATTATTTTAGAACTATATATGACTACACATTTGATTATATTAAAATCATATTTGTTGGATTTATTTACTTATTTATTGTTGAGAATTTATTTCCATCTCTGTGTCTTATTATCTCAGTGTTTCAGGTTTTATTTAGTTAATTTAAATCTTTGATTACTTATTATACTTTCTTTCTTATCTTGTCTTGTGTCAACAATCTCCTTGTTTTTCCCCCAGTCGAAACATGTTGAACATTTCCAACCTTCCCTTGAATGGTAGGTAGACTAACAACCATCTCTAACTTATTTATAAGAGAAATATGTTGCAAACAGAAATTCTAACCATTTCCAAAATGAGATGATGTAAGTATCTCTGTTGTTCACCATTCCTGTGAATCTACCTCATCCTTTGAATTGTTTATTGGCACATATTCGAACCTATACAATGAATTTTGTTCCACCCCCAAAGCTATGATATTTTGTCAATTTTCTTCACCAAGTATCTGCATGTTTCGAACACAATCTCTATACGTAGATTTCTCTTTGTAATTTGGTTAACAAAAAATCATTTTCTACTTACACTAGGAATGTAAAGAACCATTTTTGAACACAAACTTCTCATTTCTTGTTACTTGTAACTATAAATTCTCATGCTCTTCAAGAAAATGGGCCCTACCTTTTCCTTTAGTATATGTTTCTGCCATGGATTTAGCTTCCACAAACGACACATACTAGTCCCTCTTCTTCATCATATGTTGTGCAATTATCATGACAAAATACCACTTTACTATTTCACACTTCGAAACATGTACATACCTCCACTGACCATATGTCAAATACTATGGAATTTTCAAGGTTTCCATCTTTATCAAACTTTAAAAATGAAGAAAATGACTTCAAAACTGAATCTGGAAAAAAAAAACTATATGTCCTTCACTTTACTTCTTTTCGGGCAATGACAAACTTGCATTGTTACTGCCTCATGGATCTTTCTCTCACCTCTTTTTATAATTTTTTTCACTTGCGTCAAATTCTTTCTATCCAAACCTTTTTTCCAACTGTATGGCTATGCTGACAACTTTATTTTCCGTGGTACAACTAGATTCTCTTTGTTATCCTTTCTCCTTGTCTTTTCGTTCCCTAGTCCAATGGTTACCTCCAAGGACCAACACGTGATTTGAAAATTTACCTCATTTGTTCCATAACCATGTTTCCAAGATAATTCAAGATGTGAAGTTTTACAAATGACTACATATTTGATTATATTAAAATCATATTTGTTGGATTTATTTATTGATTTATTCTTGATAATTTATTATCTCATTGTTTTACGTTTTATTTAGAAAATTTAAATATTTGATTACTTACTATACTTACTTTCTTATCTTGGCTTGTGTCAACAATATCCTTGTTCTTCTCCCTATCCAAACATGTTGAACGTCTCCAACCTTCCCATGAATAGCAGGCATAGTAACAACCATCTCTAACCTGCTTATAAGAGAAAGATGTTGCAAACCAAAATGCTAACCATTGCTAAAGTGAACTGACGTAAGTATCTCTATTGTTCACCATTTCATGTGAATCTACCTCGTCTTTTGAATTCTTCATCGACACATCTTCAAACCTATACAATGAATGTTTTTCCACCCCCGAAGTCATGATATTTTTGTCCCTTTTCTTCGCCAAGTATCTTCCTGTTGTGAACACGACCTCTACATGGAGATTTCTCTTTGTAATTTGGTTAACAAAAAATATTTTATTCTTAGACCATTTATGTAAAGAACCATTTTTGAACATAAACTTCTCATTTCTTGTTACTTGTAACAGTACATTCTCATGGTCTTCAACAAAATGGGCCCTATGTTTTCCTTTAGTATATTTTTGTGCCATGGATTTAGCTTCCACAAATGACACATACTCATTCTTCCTTTTCATCATACGATGTTACATTTTCATGAAAAAATACCACTTTACTATTTCAGACTTCAAAACATCTACATACCTCCACTGACCATACATCAAAGACTATGGACTTTGCAGGGCTATCATCTTTATCAAACTTCAAAGATAAAGAAAATGACTTCAAAATTGAATCTGAAAATGAGGACTTTATCTCCTTCACTTCACTTCTTTCTTGGAAACCAGAAACTTGCATTGTTGCTACCTCATGGAGCTTTCTCTCACCTCTTGTTATGATTTTTCTCACTTGGGGTAACTTCTTTCTAACCAAACCATTTTTCCATCCATATGGCTATTTTGACAACTTTATTTTCAAGGGTATAACAAGATTCTCTTTGTTTTCCTTTCCCCTCATCTTTTGGTTCCCCAGTCCAATGGTTACCTCGAAGCACGAATAGTGATTTGCAAATTTACCTCATGTGGTGCACAACCATGTTTCCAACATAATTCAAGATCTAAAATTTTACACATGATCAATTCCTCTGAAACCTTCATGCATTGACAATTTTATTTTTAATTAACTTATGAAAATCTAATTTATCTAAATGAAAAGTTATCTCTGAGATTACAATTTTTTTTTTTTGGGGTAATTATTAATAGAATTTATGTGCATCCATTGTCATTTCCAAGCATTATTTTCTACTATGGTCGAGCACAACATTATATTGCATCAGGTGGCATCAATTCATCATCCACAAAAGCAAGTTTATGTGGGATTTTTTCTTTCTATTTTTTGGTGTAAAGGTTATGGTATTCTTCCCTGATCTATATTATGGAATTATAGTCAATTTGTGGCATATGATAAGGCCAAAAGACCTTGGCCCATTTCATATCAAAATTGACCTAGTTTAGATTGAAACTTACCCTACTTCTTGAATTTAGGCAAACCTGTAGCTTGACCCTGATGCCAAACGAACCTCAGAGCTATGGCTTACCCCTCACACATACTCCTACAATCTTTTGAACCTATGATAAGGGAATTTTGGGCCTGTGATAGGGAAAAGACCTCAACACCATTTGTGAAGTATTTTTACCTTCTCTTTTGGCTGGAATAAGAATAAAATAATAGCATACCATTGTCTATATGAACGTTTGAGAATGGTTTCACTAATTGAATAAGGAGGGTCATTTGAATAACTAGAGATATTTTGACCAACTTAGGACATTCACTCAACTAATTGTACAAATTTTGAATACCTAAGGAGGATCATTTTACCATTGGAATATCAATTTCCAAATATGTCAACATATTCTTCTATATTGGAGAGATCTTTGTAACTACTATAGGTAACATATGTTTTTACAGGTTTGCTTCATACCATCAATTTCTAAGCTACATTAATTCCTTTTCTATATACCAGAAACAATGAGTTGAGTCAACTTCTACCTTGCATAACATGACAAATATTTTTCTAAATTAACTACATATAATTTTGACCTTATACATAGCCAACCTTTAAACTTCCCTAATGATTGTGGTTTTGACAATAGTTTCCATAAATTAAGCTTTAGCATGGTTATAATATTGCAATGCTTACATAAGGACAACTTTATTTATCATCTTAATAATAAGGTCATCACCTTAAGTTTTATTATTTTCTTATCATACATAGAGAATACATTACTAAAGAATGATCTAAACACTAAAGTTTTCATGTTCCAGACGCCTAGGGATGAGAATGTTTAAAAAAGTTCTAGCCCTAGAGATATTTGTGATAACTTTCTTCTAGATATTACTTTAGTTTATTTTTCTACAAAACAAAATTAGCTTAAAATAGTATGAAATAGACCTTTAAGATATTGCTATAATTTGTTATAGATCATTTTCACAACAAAATCACTAAGCATTTGGGTTGTCTGTAAATTTCAAATATGAACTAGAAGAAGCAAGAATTGATGCTTGGATAAATCTGCAAACTTCAAAAGCTAAAGCCGAAACAAAAAATATTGACGTATACGGAGTATGCCTATAAATATTTGTACACATTTACAAATATTTCCAGAATTTTGGTTCTTCGCAACATTTAGAAAAAGTGAATAGATATGTTGATATTTAGGTCATTAACATAATGCACGCAGTAAATGTTATAGTGCAGGTAAGTCTCCATATATTTATAAGCATGATAAAATGCATCACCTCAAAAGGACGTATTAATGCATCTTAACAATTTTCTATTAAAATATTCAATGATGTTTAATTCATTTTAAAGTAGTGAAATTGAATTTTTTTTTTAAGCTTTATCTTTTGAACAAAATGGAACTTGTAGGCTCCACATTCTATGTTGTATCATATATGTAGTCTCTACAATCATCTTATAAGAATGTACTGTTAAAAATTTCTAGCCCTTTGTTTTCCATTCTATGAAAGAGTATACATTTTTCTCTAAAATGTTGTGTATTTTTTATTTCACATTTTTTTGCTCTGAATACTCAGAAAGATATCATTGCATTAATTTTGATGTTATGATACATAGCTAATTTCCTTACAATTAGGTAAAAGTTAAAACCATCAACCAGTAATAGTTGTGTAGGCATAGATGACCATCATGTCACAAGCGTGATAAAAGGTACTCCTCATTTCTAATGCTTCCCATCCACTAACATTCCCTCCAAAAAATGAAGAGTTGGAGTGTTTTTAATATGATTTCCACTGCAATCGGCATAGGTTTAATGAATATTATCTCCGAGTGTTAGGGAACCTGTCTAATTGTTTCTATCCTATGTAGGTTTATGAAATTTCAATTTATAGTTTTAACTATGTTTGAAAGAGAATTATCATATGCAAGTTGTTGTCATAAATCTCTTCATTTTTATGTTTACAAGTGTAGATAACCACTCAATTACAAACAACATGAATGTTTTTCTATCCCCTTAGTTCATAACTTTTGATGTAGTGCTACAAGAATGTTATGAATGTTAAACATCTTACGTGAGAAAAACAGCATATAGATATTTTTAAAGAAAAAATCACCTTTATGAATTTTGTTTTGTATAGTACTTACTTTGTTATCTCTACTTTCAGAAAATAACAACAAAACTTACTAAGAATGTTATTTTCTCAATGTTGTTTGGATCAACTCATATTCATCCATTTCTACAAATTGTTGAACTTGACCCCATTCAATTGACGCAATGTTGAACTCTACAATATTGCACTACCATCTATGATGGCACACATATGAAACATCTTATGCTTCCAACATATTCCAATGACCTCATAGCAGTAGGCTTGTTGTAAAAGGGCTTGGTTATACATGTGAAATGTTGGACTACTTTAGCTATTGGTCCATCAATGTTAGCTTGTTATAAATTTCTTATTTCAACTTTACAAATTTTGTCAATGCCACTTCCGAGACTAATAATTACTCCTATGACTATCATTTATCGTGTAGGTCTATAACACTAATAAACTTCGAGATTTCTTCTCCATCTACACCTTAATTAGTAATCCAAAAAAATTTATTATTCTGATCACTTTTGAAGAAGACACTCCCTCCTCATTGAACGAAGATCGTTAAAAAAAAAATCACTTCCCTCTTCCAACTACTTCAAACCCATCTGTCATGCTAGTTCATATTCCCATCAAAGCACTAAACCATTTCCATTCAAAATGGTGCATAAAATGTTACTTTCAAAGAAAAACACATCTTCGACAATTTTAGAATCAATATGAACCTAGTAAAGTATTTGGCTTTTACCTGTTCAATATAAAAGGTGGAGAAATACAAATTACTTTTTTCAACAATGTCGCTGATTATTTTTTTGATAAAATCCAACTTGGAAATGTCTACATTGTCTCTAAAGGTAATGTGAAAATGGATAATAAGCAATATAATCATTTAAACAATGACTGGGAAATTTTGTTAAATTCAACATCTACCATAGAGAATGTTGCTAGCAAAAAAAAATCAACCCAAAGATGCATTTCAATATAAAATCAATCAAAGTTATTAGAACAACAAAAGTCAACTCGCTTATTGATGTTATTGGTATTGTCACTAACATTTCCAATCTATGCAGTATACATAGAAATGACAGCTATAAAGTTACTAAACAAATATTACACCTTCAAGACATGTCTAGTTATAACATGGATGTGATATTTTGGGGAGGAAATTTTGATGTCGTATCACAAGAAATATCCTCCTTATGGGTTGCTGGAAATCACCGCATAATTGCAATCAAGTCTTCCCATGTTAGAGAATTTAATGGAAAAAATGTTAGCACTACAACAATATTCATTATTCTTGTAGATCCTAATATTGAAGAGGCCCACATGCTAAAGTCATGGTTTAAAACAAAAGGTTCCACTAGAAATTCTACATCCTTAACAACAAGATATTAAACTCCTTTTGGCCATCAACCAAAAATAATAACAATTGTTGATATTTATAGTATGGATTCCTTAGAGAAACCAACATTCTTCCAACTAAAGGGCACAATAACAAAAACATGGATGGACAATTTTTACTAACTTTCTTGCATGTCTATCATTGATGGGAAAAAATGCATGAAAAAACTTATTCCAAAAAATACAGGCATATGGTATTTTCCAAAATGCAACACTGAAGTAACTAACTATGATTATAGATACCTAATTAATATCTCCATACAAGATCATAATGGTGAGTTAGCTTCAACTATTTCTTTTGAAGATGTGACATCTAAAATTCTTAGATTAATGCAAATGCCTTCTATTTTTTATCCTCAGATCTAGATCTAATCAAGGAAATTGTCTCCAAAGCACTATGGACAAATCACATCTTCACACTATCAGTAAAGACAAAAACATTTAAAGGAATGCCACGATTGAAATGTGTTATCATGAAATAAGAAAGCTTGCAATTCACAACAAAATGCAACAACATCCTTCGCGTAATCGATAACATGTCAATTGCATAGATATATATCATTATATGTACTTTTCCCATTTTGTCAGTTTATATTACCTTACTTTATAATTACAATTTTAGACCATATAATATTGTATGTCTTCTAGAAAAATTATCTTATTGATTATTGAAATAAATATTTATCCTCCATTGTATCTATTATTTCATTGTGTACATACACTTATTCACATTCCTTTACCTTATTTATTTTAACAAATGATGGAAATTGATGCATTATACATGCAATTATTTGTGTATAGATGAAAATTACTTAAATGTTCTTTCAAATATATTGCTCTAATCATAAATTAACATAAAACTATTCAAAACTTCAATTTTTTTTTCTCTTTCCCTTTTATACAATAACATGGTTATGGTTGTTCTCTCTCCAAATAACATTCTCGTTTTTCCCTCTCTTGCCTATAGGTACCATAACTTGTGAAAATATCTTCTTCTTGTAATGAGGAATGCAGCTGAAGATACTATGTAGCAAATAAATAATGAATAAATGCACATCGAAGTGACCTTTATCAGGTAAAAAAGGCATCACAGATTGCCAAAAAACAAAAAACAGAAGAAAAACCAACATTCATCGTCTGAAACATATGATACAAATTCACATTTTCCATCAAACCTCTCCGTATTTACCAATTCCCACCTTGAAAGAAATCATCCTTTCCAATTATGAATCTCTCTATGTTTTGAGTAACCCTCTAAAACAAATACATCCATAATTCATTTCCCCAGCCCGTCCATTGCACATGCTTCCAACAACATTCACATCAAGAATTCCATGCAAATATTGATAAACATACACCTAAATGTCCATGCTCCATTTGTCTTGAACCATATCCAGGAATACATATCAGAATTCAACCCAAATATAAAGCTACTTTAGATTGATATATGAAATTAAAGGTCATTGCTTCTCATTATCAAACAACATGGACCCTGGTCCTCAACTAGATTTCCTTGCTTCTTTTGCACAAATAGAAGAAATGATCATTGTTAGGGTTAAACCTATACTCAAAGTAACACATGCACGTGGTGGCCAATATAAATACACTAGGCATGTCATGCGGAAAGAGTTAATCTTGTGGACAAAACCAACCTCCCTGGAAGCCTAAGACTTTCTAGTGACAAACAAGACAATTAAGAGCAATCCTTCTCTAAACATGCATTTATTACACGAGAAACCAAGTGTTTTAGATCCTACCTATAGTCCAACGCTATTGTAGTAGTCTAGCCTTGTTGATCCAGATCAGCTCCTCCTTCACTTCGAAACCTGCATGCACTAACAATCAAACGATTACATAACACCTGAATATCCCATAAAATAAAACATATTCAACATATGGACCAAGGAGTATATTAAATAACTCATTAATAACAAATTATTGAGAAAAATGGACTTATTTGTATTAATAGGAAACAAAAGAAACCATTACAACCTGAGCCTTGGTGTTGTGCAAGTTCCTCCCAGGGTCCAGCAAGAGTTTTCCTTTACTTTAATAAGCTCACCCACTTACAAGTGAAACAAGAAAGGATGGTAGTCTCTCCTCACAAGCTTCTACAAGGAAGTCCTAATTCCAGCAGCATCTACCCTTTGGAATGTTCAGCTTTCAACCTCTACTCCTCTGGCCCAATGCCTGTATTTGTAGTGTTCTAGAGGAAGTTATTCAGGTCCAACATCAATGGGATACTCCCTCTTTTGGATGGGGTAGCTCCTCTCTTGATGGGATAAGTTCCTCTTTCATAGGAATGCATGAACCATCTGGAGGCGCTCAATACACGTCAAACAATCTTCTAGAATGCTCTAGAAATGACCACAAGTAACTT
>APFE030088170.1:68837-91295 GCA_000404065.3 Pinus taeda
CTAGAAGCCTAAGACTTTCTAGTGACAAACAAGACAATTAAGAGCAATCCTTCTCTAAACATGCATTTACCATATAAGAAATCAAGTGTTTTAGATCCTACCTGTGGTCCAACGTTGTTGTAGTAATCCAACCTCGTTGATCCGGATGAGCTCCTCCTTCACTTCGAAACCTACATTCACTAACAATCAAACTATTACATAGCACCTAGATATCTCATAAAATAAAACATATTCAACATACAGACCAAGGAGTATATGAAACAACTCATTAATAACAAATTGTTGAGAAGAATGGACTTATTTGTATTAATAGGAAACAAAGAAACCATTACAACCTGAGCCTTGGTGTTGTGCAAGTTCCTCCCAGGGTCCAGCAAGAGTTTTCCTTTACTTTGATAAGCTCACCCACTTCCAAATGAAACAAAAAAGGATGGTAATCTCTCCTCACAAGCTTCTACAAGGAAGTCCTAATTCCAGCAGCATCTACCCTTTGGAATGTTCAGCTTTCAACCTCCCCTCCTCTGGCCCAATGCCTGTATTTATAATGTTCTAAAGGAAGTTAATCAGGTCCAACATCAATGGGATACCCCCTCTTTTGGATGGGGTAGCTCCTCTCTTGATGGGATAAGTTCCTCTTTCATAGGGATGCATGAACCATCTGGAGGCGCTCAATACACGTCAAACAATCTTCTAGAATGCTCTAGAAATGACCACCAATAACTTTTTTAAGATGAAACTCGCGCCTTTTGACCTTTACAGGAGTACGCACCCATCCCTTGACTTACAGAGCGTACAAGTATGCAGGTACAATGAGCTTGGGATGCGTACAAGCAGGAAAGGTAGAGAGAACCTGCATACCCAGAGATAAACATGATTTTTAATGACTTTCTCTCTTTCTTGAAGTTTGACATGGAGAGCAGAGGTATAAGGCTTGACAAGGAGGATAGTATGACTGTTTATGGAGCCATACTAACTACAGATATTCATGGTGACAAATTTTAGTGTAACAAGGCACACAATTCTTTTCCATAAAACATTACAAAAATCACAATCATGTTGCCACAATGTGTTAAAGACTTGGAAATTCTAATTTTAATCCATGATAGTAATTACCATCATGCTTATGACTTCATTGTCAATAGACATTGTTTTCTCACTACATAGAATACAAAGTGGCAAGTGACCCATAATATAAGGATTCTCGTATGGATAACAATGCATTAGCATCCTTACCAACATTCCCCACTGATGTCTCCTCATCTGTTTTCCATCCCAATACCGCAAATCTAACTTCCCACCTTTCACCTGAAACACCACTACGCCACTGGAGATTCCTCAAACCTATACTCACACCACACATCATCATTCATACTCATTATTCCAAATAAAAATAGGGAAATCCAAGAAATTTGACATTACTTATGTGCCTACAACCAACATTATAATACTACAACTGAATGGCCACCAATTGGTCTATGCCCAATCAACGAATATAACACAGAAGGTATAATATCTATGGCTTTCCCCACCCTTTCCCAGAGGAGTTACAATTCCAAATCAACCAAGAATGAAAGTAGTGCAGTTACATAAATATGCACTTCATCTCATACGCTATTGTGATCATAGGTTTGACAAGCACCCACACTTTCGTTACTATATATACAATATTATGATGTGAGATCGCAATTAAGAAAAAACCTCTCTTTCTATTTAAAAACATCGTAGATAATTTTCCAACATATATTTAAGACTTGAACATCTTATTAGAACAATTTCCAAATGAGGGGTTGGCATAACAAGTCATGCGATTCAATTTCTCTTTACGTGATACAAGATCTTTTTGGCACAAATCTAAAAATGAACTAACATAATGATATCACAACTCGGTTGCCTGACATTGTTCTTCGCATTAATTGTCGTTGATACAAAATGGCCTGGTCTTCATGTAATCATGCCCAGATGTCAACCTCTTGATATTACAAAACAACTAGAATGGAGAAATGATAGCATTATCTCTAACCCCCATTTAACATCACTATATATGAACCATAGATTCACAACATTCCACGAAGTTATCATAGAGAAACATTTGTAGAAAAAAGACTACTGGTCCAGATACTCACTCTAACACATTTCTCTCGTAATTCTCCAAACATCATGGTATCGCTTAGAATTTTCTCAAGGTTAAAGAAAGACATTTCTGAGGTAACCACAAACCTAATCTTTTAGACTCGGGTTGTATCCAACCTAAGTCCAGAGAGGGCTCTCTCTTTATAATTTAACTTTGTTTTAGTGGGATTTTAGGCTAGTTCTTATTGCTCATAAGGTTTTGATTTTGGTTGGGTGATGGAATACTGGGAGCAGATGGATAGAGCAAGGATTTCAAGCCATTGGGCTATGGAGTCAATTAAAGGATGGCTTAATTGGACCAGATCAATCACTAAAGGAAGAGTTCATAGGGTAGGCTAGCAAAGCAAAAGGCAAATCTTCAGATTCCAATGGATGAGGTAGTCCTAACCAGGGTGAGAGGGCAATGAAGAATCCTTAAACCGGGATCAAGATGAAAAGCAGAAGGAGATTAGTAGCAAATGGAAACTAAGAATCCTTTACTACGGACCTAGTGGGGAAACTAGAGAAGTAAGGTGGCAATTAAGAATTCCTAGGCCAGGATAGTTTAGTAGAAACCATAGAGAAAGTAAACAATCAAGATAGAGAGGATTAAAGCTAATTATGAAATATCATTCCCTATTTACCATTCATATTTCATAGAAACACATATTATTATTAATAAACATAAAGAGAAACAATAATACACATGAGAGAGAGAATACTTATTTGATTTCCGCTTTACACAAGAATCCTGTGAAATGTCTTTACTTTATTCCTTGGTCCAGCAAGCTAATCCAGTCTTTAGTACAATAGCTCCTTAACTTGAGAAAAAAATGTCTATAGAAATGTCTTCGAATCCACCCAAAATATTTCAAATGAAGAAGTATTTATACAAATTCTAAACTAAAATATCTTGAAAAAATATCAAGATTAGCTTTACAAATATCTCAAATTGTTTTACATCAATAGAATATAAATAAAGGACATTCAAAACTAATGAATTTATTTGGCATTATTTTTATGGATTTATGGTGACAAAGAAGAGAAAGTTGAATTTGATAGCAACTCTTAATTTCTGACGAGGCATCCAAGTCACTAACTGCATCCTTTCTTTGTGCATTCTGCCCCAGCGATTCAACAAAGTTAGGATCAGTTGATACCTTTTTATATCTCAATATGAGATATATAAGTAAAAAGTGAAAGAGGTTATTGTCTATAAGTATTTTATTGAGATAATCCTCTCTCAGTTTCCCAAAACTCAGCTCTAGTTGTTCACAATATTATCTGCAAAAAGATGTCAAAAACACTACTTTAAACAGTCCAAAAAATAGACCATGAATACATGCAGTTATCTCCCTTTTGGTAATACCTGTATAAAACGTGAGATAGGTTTTTGTAGACTGGCCTGTTAAGAACATAAACCTCCTTTAGTTTCTCAAAATACATCTTGGATTGGACACAATATTTTCTGCCAAACTATGACTTAAACATGAAATTTTTGAAGAATGTACCATATCTGCTTTGATTTCATCTTTCAACCTTAAATTTATTTTAACTGTTTTCCAATATTGCTTTGGATAAACTTCATTGTTGCTGGTGAAAGTGTTTTCATCTCTGTTTAACCCTTACTGCATCCATGTTTACTTTTACAGTTTACTTTTATCGCTCTATTTTTTCATTTGTGTTCACTTTGACGCAATATGTATGCTCTGTAACTATCTTCCCTGTTAGTTAACTTCATGCTAGCTGATTTACTTGACTTGGCATTTCATCTGATACTCTTTAACCCTGGTACACTTTGACTCTTCTTTACCCTATCCTTTTACCTTCACTGTATATTTTAGGTTTTTTATTGTCTATTTCAACAGTAAATCATTTAATTTCATGTTTCCTTTGCTTGTATTTTAACTGTATGTTTTATTTTCCATCTCTATTTGAATAGATTTGATAACAATCTTGGAGTAAATAGGTCTTATGACTAGTATTAAGGCTATTTATCCAAGGCTACAGTTTTCCGATCGCCTATAAAATAAAACAAACTATCAGGAAAATGTTGGGTTGACAAGGAGGGTCATTAATGGATTTATCAAACTTTATAGGACTATGGAGTGAGTCAAAAATGATTTCGGGTGGTAAACCATGCTTGAGTTGATTAGCAGGGGTTTCAGGTGGCGCAGAAGGGTTACAGAGGGTTTTACCACACAAACAGGCTAAAACGAGAAATACCAGGGTTTTTGTGTTTAAACAGGTAAACGTTTGATTTGTTTGAATTTTGGTGCAAAGTGAACAGTAGATAGTTTTTTGTGTAGTAGGTGGTGGTATGTGATTTTCTTCGCACCACTTTTGGGCTGGAGTACTTTCGAGGGGAGGCTGCCTGATGCCATTCATCAGGTGCCACATAGCGGTGGGCCCAAAAGGGAAACCATCCATATTGGGCCGGTAAAGGTTGACCTTCAGAGCCCGCCTGATATGATTGTTAACCATTGCATCAAATGGGGCCTGATAGTACGGTGATCGAGGTGGAGTGTTGACATTAGGTTTAATGGAGGGGCCCCACGGAGGTTTAAGAGTGACGGGATTAAGTTAATCAATGGATTATGGCAGATTAAGGGTGTCGAGGATGATTCCATTGGTGGAGGGTTTTGGTTATTAATTAATTGTTGATTGACTAATTAATGTCATTTGTTGAGGTTTTATTTATAAAGTCTATATTACAAGCTTTGGGATAGGGGTATTAATATTAAGGGGGTTTAATAAAATATACGGGAAAGGGGTATTTTTGGGATTTAATATATAAATAAAACTAAAAATTAATATGAATGAAAGTGATAAATGGATTTAGTGCTAAGTACAATGTACATTTATAATTCATTGGCTTTGTATAAACACATTATAACTTAGGCTTAGTGTTATTGTGTAATGGCTTTTCCTTAGGGAAAATAGTCTTCTACCTTAGAAAAAGGGATTTGTTTCGGAAAATGAGGGAAAATGAAGAGGGGAATCTTTGTGAGGGGGATTTTAGTACTTAGGAACTATAAGTCATTGGGCTGAGGGTTCGGTCCCTCTAGAAGTTAGAGAAATTCTCTGAGCCCCTTTGACTTAATATTTTGGGTACTTAAGACTTTACTTATGGGAAATTAGTAAAATTAAGGGTGAAATGAACGGGGAAATTAATCAGTTGACTTTGTAAGCATAATGCATGCCCAATTTCTCATTCATACTTGGAATTTTCATGATGAGGGTGATAAATATGCTTTTGTCTAACAATCATCACAATTCTGCAACCTTTCTACTACTTACCCATCTATTCATCCTACCATTTTTACTTCTCTTTATTAGGGTGCACTTAAGCTCGCAAAACCTTATCAAAACATTTTTCTTTTCTTTTACAATAGTAATCTAACTAAGTCTAACCTTATTACATCCAAGGGCTCAGATTAAACATTTGAGCTCCTTTTATTCAGTCTACCTAATCTAATTATCTGTCGAGATTAAACAGTTTGGTCAGATTTTATTCTCTATATATGGACATGAAATTGAAACCATGAAATAGCCAAGCTTAAACACTTTGACTATCATGGATTGTTGCATAGGTTACAAACTGCACACAATCATTTATTTTGTACAAAAATTAAATAGTAGTGACATTTTGACTTGCAAACTTTCCTGGTATTTTCTTTCTTCGGGGTTCATATTTTTGTATTTTTTGACCTTTTTATTCTTTTTGTCCTTTGATTTTTCTTTTAGGACATACCCTCTTTACATTTTTTTTTTTTATTTTTTGAATATGGAAAACATTTGCAGTAAGAAAAGGTATGTACATATTACAAGTTTAATCTCTATCAGTCAAAATTATGACTCCTATTGGCATAGGAACCTAATAGTGGCTACACTTGGGGATGGAATTTCCTTGTGAAATGTCAAGAACACCATTGACTAGTAGCCTGATTCATTGGGCCAATCCCACACATGTATATGCATTGTTGTACAATCTTTGTGACTAAAACTTTTGAACTGAAAATACACCCTTTTCTACAAACTAAAATATGGTCTAACATAAACTTGCTGTTGAAAACTTAATTTATTCAAACTAAAATCCTACCTAGTTACTCTAATCAGCTTTTTGATTGTTGGTTAGTTAAAATGAAATAGCCAATGCAACCATTCAAGAATCATATACATTGATGGATTTTGTTGCTTGTATTTGTTTGTGATTAAAAATGAGATTCTGAAGCCAATTATAACCTTCTCAACAAATGAGAAGGTAAGAAAATACTTGATTTCCTTTGTTGACTCTTGAAACTGTACAAAAGGATCTTTCAAAATATACACACTATTTTTGAATTCATTTAAGCAACTATAGAGTTGTTGTGGATGACCTCAAGGCCATGAAACTAAAATGTCAATTTTATCTTTAACACCCTGCATATTTTCGAACAAGCTTTGTGATGATATTTCTTCTGATTGAAATGTCTAACTGGTGAAACTATTCATCTTGATTTTGACTCTCATAGTCTATTAATGGAGAAAATTTCTGATTACATTCATTATCCATCCTATCAGCAATTGAATCATAAACAACTTGGAAGGATTTTTGTAACTTATTGCATATAGGTTTAAATGGAACTTCATAGATTTACGCAAGCTTCTCTTCCTTTTCTTTACAAATTTTATACCACATTTCCTTTAAAAATTGAAATGATTCAGAACAAAGAGGCAAATAAGATTCACTTATTTCCAAATTTTCTGCACTTTCTTCTTTGCTTTCATAACTGATATGGATAAAATGATCACTATTTTCAAGCTGTTGAAACTGAATTTCCTTATTCCCCAAACTAGCTTCTCATTCCTTTGTAAAGTTAGTTTGGATTTGAAGAACATAATTATCATCATACTAATCATATTTGGGAAAATCATCAAAATAAATAATGTCATCAAACATACACATTAGATCAGGAGATTTATCCTCCACATATTGCTTTATGAATCTATCTTCTAATATATGGTAGTCGGAATTAGTAGGAATTTGTTCATGATTCTCAATCTCTTCTTGTTGTGGAATAAATGTGTCATGGTGATTTTGAGAAAAAAATTCATCTTTCATGGTAATGTTTTGCATCCTTTACTCTATTTCCTCCATCAAAATGTTGAGCTTTTCCTTTGCAATGTTGTTTTCCTCTGCTTTTTCTTTCAACTATTCTCTTCTAATTTGCAGATTAACTTCTACATCTACTACAATGTTCTGCATATGTTCCAGTGTTGAGGGGTTTCTTTCTCTTCACTAAAATTCTATATCTGGATCAAATGGTCTTTAATAATGCAAAAGAGTTGAATTAGGGAGAGGTCTTATATTTGATGGCACTGAATAATAAGCTTGATTAAATCTATCTAAAAATTGTTGTATTGTTTCATCTGGCTATCTTCTTAACTAATTATATTCTTCTATGATCACAAGAAGATTGAATTTGACTATCCATCTATGAAGGAAAATTTTGACAAACTGTTGGAAATTTGAGATGCTTACAATAGGTAAATTCTTGAACCAACTCTTTACTCTACTTTGTAAAGAAAGAGAAAAAAGGCTGATAATAATATCATCTTCACCAATTTCAAATAAGTATAAATAATTTTCAAAACATTGAATATGTTTTTGAGTAGTGATACCATTCTCTCCATCAAACCTAGGGAGATGCTTGTAATAATTGTTAGGGAAATCATGGAGTGTAGGAGCTAAGATGAGTGGCTTATATCTATCAGGAAATTTATGAGGTATTGGAATATGTACATGGATTGTATGATTAGTCTTCATTGTTTGTTGCTCCTTAATTGGAAAATGATCTTCATAATATTTAGAAGATTGTTGTTTAAATGTGTAAGAAGACTTTATATCTACATTTCTCAAAGGGAAATAATAAAAAATTAATCTAAAATATTCTCTAAAATAAAATATACATTGAAAAATTTTATTGATGAGAAAGAACGTAATGTGTTGGATAACAATCCAAGTTAAAATCCTGATCTTTTCACATAGCTCTTTCAAGTTCATTCCTCCAGTGGAGTCTTTATTGTTGAATTGATTTGGGGTCACCAAGTGGATGATTTTAACCATTCTGTGTCTGATCAGATCTAAACTTATAAAACGATTTCCAAAGAAAATGTTATTCTTCCCCAGCAGAGTCACCACTATGTTATCACTCAGAATTTTCTCAAGGTTAAAGAAAGATATTTCCGAGGTAACCACAAACCTAATCTTTTAGACTCAGTTTCTCGCCAACTTAACTCTAGAGAGGGCTCTCTCTTTATAATTTAACTTTGTTTTTGTAGGATTTTAGACTATTTCTTAGTGCTCATAAGTTTTTTATTTTGGTTGGCTGGCAGAATTCTAGGAACAGATGGACAGAGAAAGGATTTCAAGCCATTGGGGTATGGAGTCAATCGAAAGATGGCTTAACTAGATCAGATCAATCACTAAATGAAGAGTTCACAGGGCAGGCTAGCAAACCAAATGGAAAATATTCAAGTTCCAATGGATGAGGTAGTCCTAACTAGGGTGAAAGGGCAATGAAGAATCCTTAGGCTGAGATCGAGATGAAGAGCAGAACGAGATCAATAGAAAAGGGCATCTAAGAATCCTTTAATATGGACCTAGGGGGAAAAACTACGGAAGTAAGGGAGAAATTAGGAATTCCCAGACCAAGATAGTTTAGCAGAAAACATAGAGAAAGTAAACAATCAAGACAAAGAGCATTAAATCTAATTCTGAAATATCATTCCTTGTTTACCATTCTGATTTCATAGAGACGCATTGGATTATAATTAACATAAAGAGAAACAATAATACACATGAGAGAGAGAATACTTATTTTATTTCCACTTTACACAAGAATCCTGTGAAATATCTTTACTTTATTCTTTGATTGAGCAAGCCAATCCAGTCTTGAGTACAATAGCTGCTTAACTTGAGAAGAAATTTTTTATGTAATTGTCTTTGAATCCACCCAAAATACTTCAAATGAATAAGTATTTATACAAATTCTAAATTGAAATACCTTGAAAAAATATCAAGATTGGCTTTACAAATATCTCAAATTGTTTTACACTAATAGAACTTAAATAAAGAACATTCAAAACTAATGAATCTATTTGGCACTATTTTTATGGATTTATGGTGACAAAGAAGAGAAATTTGAATTTGATAGCAACTCTTAATTGATGATGAGACATCCAATTCACTAGCTATGTCCTTTCTTTCTGTATTCTGCTCCAGTAATTCTACAAAATTAGGGTCAATTGATACCTTTGTATATCTCAATTTGAGATAAATAAGTAAAAAGTGAAAGAGTTTATTGTTGATAAGTATGTTTTTAAGAATAAACCTCTCTCAATTTCCCAAAATTTAGCTCTAGTTTTTCATTATGTTCTCTGAAAAATCTGTCAAAAACAGGACTTTGCACAATTTGAAAAATAAGCTATGAAGACATGCACTTATATCCTTTTTAGTAATACCTGTATTAAAAGTGAGATAGGTTTTTTTATATTGGCCTTTTAAGAACACAAATAGCCTTCAGTTTCTCAAAATAATTCTTAGATTGCACACAATAGTTTCTAAAAAACTATGACTTAAATAGGAAATTTCTGAAGAATGTACCGTTTCTGCTCTGATTTCATCTTTTAACTTTAAATTTATTTTAATTTTTTTTCACTTTTACTTTGGATAAACTTCATTGTTGTTGGTGAAAGTGTTTTAATCTCTATTTAACCCTCACTGCATCCATGTTTACTTTTACTATTTACTTTTACCGCTTTGTTTTTTCATTTGTCTTCACTTTGACATGAATTTTTATGATATGTAATTGTCTTCCCTCCTGTTTATCTTCATGCTAGCTAATTTAATTGACTTAGTCTTCAATCTGATGCTCTTTAACCCCAATACACTTTGATTTTTCTTTCCTATGACCTTTTACCTTCACTGTATATTTTAGGTTTTTTACTGTCTATTTCAATAGTAAATCATTTAATTTCATGTTTCCTCTGCTTGTCTTTTAACTGTATGTTTTATTTTACATCTCTGTTTGAATAGATTTGATAACAATCTCAGAGTAAACATGTCTTATGACTAGTATTAAGACTATTTGTCCAAGGTTGCGGTCTTTCAATAGCTTGTAAAATAAAACAAACAATCAGGAAAACGTCGGGTTGATAGAGAGGGTCATTAATGGCTTTATTGAGCTTTATAGGTCTATGGAGTGAGTCTAAAATTATTTCGGGAGGTAAACCATGAATGAATTGGTTAGCAGAGGCTTCAGGTGGCACAGAAGGTTTACACGGGGTTTTACCACACATACAGGTGAAAATGAGAAATATTGGGGTTTTCATAATTAAATGGGTAAACATTTGATTTGTTTGAATTTTGGTGCAAAATGAAGAGTAGAGAGTTTGTCATGTAGTGGGCAGTTGTATACAGTTTTCTTCGCACTGCTTCAGGGCTAGAGTGGTTTCGGGGGGAGGCCGCCCAATTCCATTCATAAGGTGCCACATAGCGGCGGGGCCAAAAGGGAAACCATCCATATCGGGTAGGTAAAGGTCGGCCTTTGGAGGCCACCCGATATGATTCTTAACGGTCGAATCCAATGGGGACTGATCATGTGGTGATCGAGGTGGATTTTTGACATGAGGTATAATGTAGGGGCACAACAAAGGTTTAAGATTGGCGGGATTAAGTTAATTAATGGATTATGGCAGATTAAGGGTGTCAGGGGTGATTCCATTGGTGGAGGGTTTTGGTTATTAATTAATAGTTGATCGACTAATTAACGTCGTTTGTTGGGTTTTATTTATAAAGTTGATACTACAAACTTTGGGATAGGGGTATTAATATTAAGGGGGTTTAATAAAATATACAGGAAAGGGGTATTTTTGGGATTTAATATATAAATAAAATTAAAAATGAATATGAATGAAAGAGGTAAAAGGATTTAGTGCTAAGTACAATGTACATTTATAATTCATTGGCTTTGTATAAACACATTATAACTTAGGCTTAGTGTTAATTTTGTGGGTTTTCTTAGAAAAATGGGTTTACTTAGGGGTAATGGCCTTTCCTTAGGAAAAATGGTGTTTTACCTTAAGAAAATGAATTTGTTTGGGAAAATGAGGGAGAGTGAAAGGGGGTAATGTTTGTGGGGGAAATTTTAGTAGTTAGGACCTATAAGTCATTGGGCCAAGGATCCGGTCGCTCCAGAAGTCAGAGAAATGCTCTGAGCCCCTTTGACTTAAGATTTTGGGTACATAAGACTTTGCTTATGGGACATTACTAAAATTAAGGGTGAATGAATGGGGAAATTAATCAGTTGACATTGTAAACTTAATGCATGCCCAATTTCTCATTCATACTTGGAATTTTCATGATGAGGGTGATAAATATGCTTTTTTCTAACAATTATCACAATTTTGTAACCTTTCTACTACTAACCCATCTACTCATCCTACCATTTTTACTTCTCTTTATTAGGATGCACTTAAACTCGCAAAACCTTATCAAAACCTTTTTCTTTTCTTTTACAATAGTAATCTAACTAAATCTAACCTTATTACATCTAAAGGCTCAGATTAAACAGTTGAGCTCCTTTTATTCACTCTACCTAATCTAATTATCTGCCAAGATTAAACAGTTTGGTCAGATTTTATTCTCTATCTATGGACATGAAATTGAAAACATGAAATAGCCAAGCTTAAAAATTTTGACGATCATGGATTGTGGCATAGGTTACAAACTACACACAATCATTTACTTTGCACAAAAAGTAAATTGTAGTGGCATTTTGACTTTCGCACTTTCCTGGTATTTTCTTTCTTTGGGGTTCATATTTTCATCTTTTTTGACCCTTTTATTCTTTTTGTCCTTTGATTTTTCTTTGAGGACATACCCTCTTTACAGTTTTTTATTTTTTCAATATAGAAAACATTTGCAGTAAGCAAAGGTATGTACATATTATAGGTTTAATCTTTGTCATTCAAAATTATGACTCCTATTAGTATAGGAACCTAATAGTGGCTCCACTTGGGGATGGAATTTCCTTGTGAAATGTCAAGAACACTGTTGACTAGTAGCTTCATTCATTGGGCCAATCCCACACATGTATATGATCTATTGTATAATCTTTGTGACTAAAAATTTTGAACTGAAAATACACCCTTTTCTGCAAACTGAAATCTGATCTAAAATAAACTTGTTGTTGAAAAATGAATTTATTCAAACTGAAATCTTATCTACTTACTCTAATTAGCTTTCTGACTGTTGATTAGTTAAAATGAAATAGCTAATGCAACCATTCAAGCATCACATACATTGATTGATTTTGTTGCTTGTGATTATTTGTGATTAAAACTGAGATTCTAAAGCCAATTATAACCTTGTCAACAAATGAGAAGATAAAGAAATAATTGATTTCCTTTGTTGACTCTAGAAACTATACAAAAGGATCTTCCAAAATATACACACTATTTTTTAACTGATTTAAGCAAATGTATATCTATTGTGGATGGCCTCCAGGCCATGAAACTAAAATGTCACTCTTATCTTTAACACCCTGCATATTTTTGAACAAGCTTTGTGATGATATTCCTTCTGATTGAAATGTCTCACTGGTGAAACCATTATCATCTTGATTTTGACTCTCATAGTCTATTAATGGAGAAAAATTTTGGTTGCATTCATTATACATCCTATCAGCTATTGGATCATAAACAACTTGGAAGGATTGCTGCAACTTATTGCATATAGGTTTAAATGGAACTTCATAGATTTCTACAAGTTGCTCCTCCTTTTCTTTAGAAATTTTATACCACATTTACTTTAAAAAATAAAATGATTGAAAACAAAGAGGCAAAGAAGCTTCACTTATTTCCAAATTTTCTGCACTTTCTTCTTCACTTTCATAGCTGATATGGATAAAATGATCACTATTTTCAAGCTGCTGAAACTGAATTTCGTTATTCCCCAAACTAGCTTCTAATTGCTCTGTAAAGTTAGTTTGGATTTTAAGAACATAATTATCATCATAATGATCATATTTGGGAAACACATCAAAAGAAGTAATGTCATCAAACATACACATTAGATCAGGAGATTTCTCCTCCACATATTGCTTTATGAATCTATCTTCTAAGCTATGGTAGTTGGAATTAGTAGGAATTTGTTCATGTTCTCAATCTCTTCTTGTTGTGGAATAAATGTGTCATGGTGATTTTGAGCAAAAAATTCGTCTTTCATGGTGATCTTCTGCATCCTTTCTTTTGTTTTCTTCATCAAAATGTCAACCTTTTCCTTTGCAGTGTTGTTTTCCTCTACTTCTACTTTCAACTTTTCTCTTCTAATTTGCAGATTAACTTCTACATCTACTACAATGTTCTGCATTTGTTCCAACATTGAGGGGTTTTTTTCTCTTAGCTGAAATGCTATCTCTGGATCAAATGCTCTTTAATAATGCAAAAGAGTTGAATCAGGGGGAGGTCTTATTTTTTATGGCAATGAACAATAGGCTTGATTAAATCTGTCTGAAAATTGTTGTATTGTTTCATTTGGCTGTCTTCTTAACTGATTATAATCTTTTATGATCACAAGAAGATTGACTTTGATTATCCATCTATCAAGGAAAATTTTGACAAACTATTGGAAATTTGAAATGCTTGCAATAGGTAAATTCTTGAACCAACACTTTACTCTACTTTGCAAAGAAAGAGAAAAAATCCTGATAATATCATCATCTTCATCAATTTCAAAGAAGTCTATATAATTCTCAAAACTTTGAATATGTTCTTGAGTAGTGATACCATTCTCTCCATCAAACCTAGGGAGATGCTTGTAATAATTGTAAGGGAAAGAATGGAGTATAGGAGGTAAGATGCGTAGCTTATATCTATCGCAAACTTTATGAGGTACTGCAATATGTACAATGATTCTAAGATTAGTCTTGATTGTTTTATGCTCCTAAATTGGAAAATGATTTTCATAAGAGTTAGAGGACTATTGTTCAAATGTGTAAGGAGAATTTATATCTACATTTCTCAAAGGGAAATAATAAAACATTAATCTAAAATCTTCTCTAAAATATAATATACATTGAAAAACTTTATTGATGATAAAGAACATAAGATCTTGGATAACAAACCAAGTTAAAATCTTGATCTTTTCACATAGTTCTTTCAAGTTCATTCCTCCAATGGAGTCTTGATTGTGGAATTGATTTGGAATCGCCAGGTGGATGATTTTAACCTTTGTGTGTATGATCATTGTCCATCATCATAGATCATATCTATACCTATGAAATGATTTCTTAAGAAAAGGTTAGTCTTCCCCACCGGAGTCACCACTATGTTATCTCTCAGAATTTTCTCAAGGTTAAAGAAAGAAATTTCCAAGGTAACCACAAGCCTAATATTTTAGACTCATGTTCTAGCCAATCTAAGTCCAAAGAGGGCTCTCTGTTTATAATTTATCTTTTTTTTGTTGGGATTTTAGGCTAGTTCTTAGTGCTCATAAGGTTTTGATTTTGGTTGGGTGGTGGAATTCTGGGAACATAAGGATAGAGTAACACTTCAAGCCATTGGGCTATGGATTCATTCAAAGGATTACTTAACTAGATCAGATCAATCACTGAAGGAAGAGTTCATAGGGCAGGCTAGCAAAACAAAAGGCAAATCTTCAGGTTTTAATGGATGAGGTAGTCCTAACTAGGGCGAAAGGGCAATGAAGAATCCTTATACTGGGATCAAGATGAAGAGCAGAAGGAGATCAGTAGCAAAGGGTGTCTAAGAATAATTTACTATGGAACTAGGAGGGAAAACTATGGAAGTGAGGGAGCAATTAAGAATTCCCAGACCAAGATAGTTTAGCAGAAAATATAGAGAAAGTAAGCAATCAAGACAGAGAGCATTAAAGCTAATTTTGAAGTGTCATTCCTTGTTTACCATTCAAATTTCATAGATACACATATGATTATTATTAAACATAAAGAGAAACAATAATGCACATGAGAGAGAGAATACTTATCTGATTTCCGCTTTACATAAGAATCCTATAAAATGTCTTTACTTTATTCCTTGATCTAGCAAGCTAATCCAGTCTTGAGTACAATAGCTCCTTAACTTGAGAAGAAGATGTCTATAGAAATGTCTTTGAATCCACCCAAAATACTTCAAATGAAGAAGTATTTATACAAGTTCTAAACTGAAAGATCTTGAAAAAATATCATGATTGGCTTTACATATATGTCAAACTGTTTTACACTAATAGAACTTAAATAAAGGACATTTGAAACTAATGAATCTATTTGGCATTATTTTTATATATTTATGGTGAAAAAGAAGAGAAAGTCATATTTGATATCAACTCTTAATTGATGATGAGACATCCAAGTCACTAACTGCATCCTTTCTTTGTGCATTCCACCCCAGCAACTCTGCAAAATTATTATCAATTGATACCTTCGTATATCTCAATATGAGATAAATAAGTAAAAAATGAAATAGGTTATTGTCTATATGTATGCTTTTGAGATAAAACTCTCTCAGTTTCTCAAAATTTAGTTCCACCTGTTCAAAATATTCTCTATAAAAAGCTGACAAAAACATGACTTTGCATAGTCCAAAAAATAGGCTGTGAAGACATTCACTTATCTCCCTTTTGGTAATATCTGTGTAAAAAGTGACATACATTTTGCAGCTTGGCCTGTTAGGAACACGAAACTCCCTCAGTCTGCCAAAATAATTCTTGGATTGGCCACCATAGTTTCTGCAAAACTATGACTTAAATAGGAAATTTCTGAAGAATGTACCATTTCTGCTCTAGTTTCATCTTTTAACCTTAAATTTATTTTAACTATTTTTCACTTTTACTTTTGATAAACATCATTGTTACTGGTGAAAGCATTTTAATCTCTGTTTAACCCTTACTGCATCCATGTTTACTTTTATTGTTTACTTTTACCACTCTATTTTTTCATCTGTCTTCACTTTGACATGAATACGTATGCTCTATAACTGTCATCCCTGCTATTTATCTTCATGCTAGCTGATTTAATTAACTTGGTCTTCAATCTAATACTCTTTAACCCTAATACACTTTGACTATTCTTTACTATGTCCTTTTATGTTCACTGTATATTTTAGGTTTTTTACTCTTTATTTCAAGAGTAAATCATTTAATTTCATGTTTCGTTTGCTTGTCTTTTAACTGTATGTTTTATTTTCCATCTTTGCTTGAATAGATTTGATAACAATCTTGGATTAAACAGGTATTATAAATATTATTAAGACTATTTATCCAAGGCTCTGGTCTTATGATCGCCTATAAAATAGAAAAACTATCAAGAAAACGTTAGCTTGAGAGGGAGGTTCACTAATGGCTTTATCGAGCTTTATAGGTCTATGTAGTGAGTCCAAAATCATTTCAGGAGGTAAACCATGCTTGAATTGGCTAGAAGAGGCTTCAAGTGGTGTAGAAGGGTTACACAAGGTTTTACTGCACAAACAGGCAAAAACGAGCAATACTAGGGTTTTCATGTTTAAATAGGTAAACATTTCATTTATTTGAATTATGGCGCAAAGTGAACAGTAGACAATTTATCATGTGGTGGACGACGATATGTAGTTTTCTTCGCACTGCTTTTGGGCTGGAGTGGTTTCGATGGGAGGCCGCCCAATGCCATTCATCGAGTGCCACGTAGCAGCGGGCCAAAAGGGAAACCATCCATATCAGGCAGATAAAGGTCGACCTTTGGAGGTCGCCTGATATAATCGTTAACCATTGGATCAAATGGGGCCTAATCGTACAGTGATGGGGGTGGAGTTTTGACATGAGGTTTAATGGAGGGGCCCGGTAGTGGTTTAAGATTGGTGGGATTAAGTCAATCAATGGATTATGGCAGATTAAGGGTGTCGGGGGTGATTCCATTGGGAGAGGGTTTTGGTTATTAATTAATCGCTTATTGACTAATTAACGTCATTTATCAGGGTTTTATTTATAAATTTTATATTACAAACTTCAAAATATGGTTATTAATATTAAGGGGGTTTAATAAAATATAGAGAAAGGGGTATTTTTGTGATTTAATATATAAATAAAATTAAAAATTAATATGAATAAAAGAGGTAAATGGACTTAGCGCTATGTACAATGTACATTTATAATTCATTGGCTTTGTATAAACACATTATAACTTAGGCTTATTGTTATTTCTGTGGGTTTTCTGAGGAAAAGGGGTTTACTTGGGGTAATGGCTTTTCCTTAGGAAAAATGGCATTTTACCTTAGGAAAAGGGATTTTTTTCAAAAAATGAGGGAGAGTGAAGGGTGGTAATGTTTGTGCGGGGGATTTTAGTACTTAAGACCTGTAAGTCATTGGGCCAATGGTCCGATCCCTCCAGAAGTCAAAGAAATTCTCTGAGCTCCTTTGACTTAAGATTTTGGGTACTTAAGACTTTGGTTATGGGAAATTAGTAAAATTAAGAGTGAAATGAATGGGGAAATTAATCAGTTGACTTTGTAAGATTAACGCATGCCCAATTGCTCATTCATACTTGGAATTTTCATGATGAGGGTGATAAATATGCTTTTGTCTAACAATCATCACAATTTTGCAACCTTTCTACTACTTACCCATCTACTCATCCTACCATTTTTACTTATCTTTATTAGGGTGCACTTAAGCTGGAAAACCCTTATCAAAATATTTTTCTTTTCTTTTACAATAGTATTCTAACTAAGTCTAACCTTATTACATCCAAGCGCTCAAATTAAATAGTTGAGCTCCTTTTATTCACTCTACTTAATCTAATTATCTGCCAAGATTAAACAGTTTGGTCAGATTTTATTCTCTATCTATGGACATGAAATTGAAAACATGAAATAGCCAAGCTTAAACATTTTGACTATCATGGATTGTGGCATAGGTTACAAAATGCACAGAATCATTTATTTTTCACAAAAGGTAAATAGTAGTGGCATTTTGACTTGCACACTTTCCTGGTATTTTCTTTCTTTGGGGTTGATATTTTCATATTTTTTACCTTTTTATTCTTTTTGTCCTTTGATTTTTCTTTTAGGGCAAACCCTCTTTACATTTTTTTATTTTTTGAATATGGAAAATATTTGTAGTAAGCAAAGGTATGTACATATTACAAGTTTAATCTCAGTCATTCAAAATTATGACTCCTTTTGGTATAGGAACCTAAGACATCAATCCCCATCTAATACAAAATTATCTTACATAAATCCTTACTTTACATGTATGAATGGAAAAATATAGAATTCACACACATCCATTGTAACCTTTGGATAGAAATTGCACCTCATATGGAAATCCTCAATTGGGAAGAGACAAAAGTAGCTGATATTTCTAAGCAATTCTTCGACAAATATATTTCAACATGGGACCCCCACCTTCCTACTCTTTCAAACCAACGCATTACTTAGGAAAATTTAGAAGACCCTTACCTATTGTCCACACCACATATTTTCATAACAAATCCTCTCAATTATTATGAACAACTCATCAATTACATTGAATGACACACAAAATCCATCGAAAGCACATCCCTAAGGAAGAAAGGCTCCTCATTCAAATGCCAACATAAAGCACCTTGGGAATTACACCCAAACCATCCTGATTCATTGACTCCAATGGCCAAAAAACATACACCCCTACTTGCAATGGTGATCAAATTAATATCCATAACCCTACCATCCTATCTATTTTGTGTGCAAGTGTTGACTACCAACAAGTACTCTCCATCGATGTCATACATAAATATATCGCAGAATATGCATTCAAAGAAGAAAAAAATATGAAATATTTCACCACATGCTACGTATAATTATCCTCGCTTCACCGAATGCTTACCCAGTAACATCTGGATTTCAAAAATTCCTTGTAGAAACCCTTATTGATCATGACATTAGAGCACAAGAAACCTACGACATGCTGCAAAAATTACCATTGACATTGTGTAGTCAATCCTTCTATTCTTTAAATGTAAGCCAAAAAAAATATATGTGCCTTGCACAAAATAACACCACCACTTCTCCATCAACACACATCATAGATACATATATCCAATGCCCATCTACCCTAGAATTCACATCACTTATAGAACTAGCAATATTTTGGTCATATGATCCTTGTTGCAAGACAAACAAATGGAAACTCAGACCAACAAAAGTAATTATTTAGGTCATACCACTCTAATCCTCCATACCATCCACAATGGAAGCTTGCTATGCTGAATTTTTTCAAGTTGAACATATTTTATACAAACCATTTCATCATATTACTCAAGATATAGAAGATTTTGTTGAAGAATTCATCACAAACTAGAAAACATATCTTCATTTATACAAACCTTGGCATCAACATTGCACACTATCTGATATTAACTCTGTTGTAAATGATAATTGAACTATTCATAAAACCCATCCTCGAGACAACATGGAATTAAATGAATGGGGATTACTCTCCCAATTACACCCTACAAACGAGCTCCTCATAAATTACCTTGACATGTTTGGCCTTCATGGTTTTGATGACAACCATAACTGGAATCATACCACTATCCCATTAGATCTACAAAATAATGGCATACAATTCATTGTGAATATCCACTTTGTCAAATAAATTCTTCAAATACATAAGCATGTCATGATGACCCCTAACTCATTATCTCCAATGCAAAGAAAATATCTACATATTATTTCTAATAATTTTTCTAAGAAGGATATTTTATGCGATCTAAGAATAATAATACAAGGCACTGTTGGTACTGGAAAATCCCTCCTTATAAATTGCTTCAAACAAATGCTCATAACCCTTGCAAACTCAAGATCTTCACCAATCATGCTTCTTGACCCTATAGGCATTGCAACCTTCAAGATCAAAGCATGGAAAACCCATTCCGTCTTCCACCTTCCTATAAAGGATCTTATGCCCTTAGAAGGCATTGCTCTTGCAAACTTCCAAGAAGAAGTTAAGCATATCAGCTACATACTAATCAATGGAATGAGCTTCATTGGGCCGAATCGTCTCATCCATATTAACGAACATCTTCGATAGGCATTTCCACTGTATAGAAACACTCCTTTCACTGGTTTTTCCATTATATTAGTTGGTGATCTTGGCCAGTTACCACCTATCAAAGAAATGCCTCTATATGTAGGCACGAGCCATGAGAATGCATTATGGGACACATTCAGCATAGTTATCACATTTGACAAAATATTTCATCAACAAGGCAACAACATCACCGAGGTTACTTTCAAGAACATCCTCTAGAACATTAGAAATGCAAATCCAACAATTGACGACTACAATATCCTCATGTCACACATAGACTCCTTCTTATTAGAAGATGAAATACATTCTTTCCATGATTCCATGCATCTATTCCCAACGGTCCATAATAAGAAAATGATAAAATATTTAAACACTTATGTCGCAAGATCCATTGCTGAAGATGAAAACCCATATTCCATCCTTTCCTTAGAAGACAACAAATTTGAGAGAATTTTGTTTCTGTGTGGGAGATAATTACTAAAAACTTACTTGACCCTCATACATGCACATTTAGTCAATAGTGAATGTTGAAAGTATCAAACTCTATGAACCTTCCATGTTGGATCAGGAAGAGGAGTAGGTTGTACCTTTCATAGAGGGCTTATCTCCAAATTACCAAGTAGAGTTAATAGAGGACAAAATTTTATAGAATAGGTGTAGAACCATAATAAGGGGGAACCATTGTCTTTGATGAATTGGATTAAAGAGAAAAATTTCACACGAAGAAAAATGGTACTTTAGAGAGAAGCTAGGGGAAAATTTTCCTCACCTTATTTATCAAAGGATTTTGCTGAGTAAAATCCTCCCAAAAAGGGGAAATATTATAACACCCCTATGGATATGATTTTGAAACATTTACTATTTTTAGACATTCAGTTTTATTTGATTTAATGGAGATGGAATCCATGATTAGACTTATGTGATGATCTAATTATTTTATTATTATTTGAGTTAATAAAGGAATTGCTTAAAAATATTCAGAAAAGAGAAAAAAGTTTACAAGATTTATTACCAACTTAGAAAATGTTGTTGGTGGTCATGTCCAAAAGATGGACCTTCCCTAAAAGTCTTCTAAAAAATCAGTAGCCGAAGATAATTAAAAATAAATAATATTAACATAATGGGAGAGAAATATTGTGTTAATTGCTTAGTTGGAGATAAATACTAAGTGGGGATGGAATAAAGCAATGCGCTAGAGAAAAGAGTACTTTAAAGAAAAATAAAAGAATCATTAAAAAAAACTAAAACAAAAAGGCCTAGGGAAAAGGTTTATAGACCTTAAAGCACGATGCTGTTAAAAATCTAATGGGAAGAAACTTATAAAAGAAACCACCTAGGAATCAAAAAGATATAGGCAAGAAGGTCTTAGCTCAGGAAAAATTGGTGAAAGTATTTCATGGTTGGATGGAACATGTTTTGTTCATGGATATTTTCCAAGCATTCTATTACTCTCAAAGATTATTTCTATTATATATTGTTATACTAATTATTGAATTTGATAAACGTTTGGATAAACTGTATGAATTGTATCAACTACAATGTAAATTGTTTCAAAAAAATTACAAGCACATAGTTTAGCGAGATATTTGTTTTCACCAAGGAGATAGATGTGACAATACTTAGTAATCAAATGTAAATGTTAAAGTTTGGGATGCTTGATCTTTAAAAACATTTTAACTAGCAAGGATAGTTAATTCTCCGAGAAGCGAATTCATTTGTTTTTAATAAGGAGAGAGACGTGAGAGTGCAAAATTAGTGATCAAATGTAAAGAGACGTGAGAGTGCAAAATTAGTGATCAAATGTAAATGTTAATGTTTGGGATGCTTACTTATCTTTGAAAAGATTTTAACCAAGAGGGATAGTTAATGTTCCAAAAAGTAAATGCATGCCCGAAATAAAGAGTAATTGTGATACAGTAAATTTGCTATAGTATTGGGTAAATATTAATTGGCAATTGGGTAAAAGAATTGATATAGGTATATATAATTTAGTAGTTATTAAGCATTTTCGGAACTTGAAATTTACATAAATGGTGCATTGTAAAGTAACTAGCATAGATCCATCTTAAGTACTGATTTAACATGAGCTAAGGGATCTAATATCTTCACGTGAAAACTTTTTCAGAGTGCAAAATACAAAGTGTTACTTTTTCATTGTTTAATAAATTGTATCCAAAAAAACTCAATCTTTTCATGATATATACATTTTTTTTTGTAAATTATATATAATATATACATCATTT
>APFE030088170.1:91753-106560 GCA_000404065.3 Pinus taeda
TTTGCAAACAAACTTAAACATTTCCTCATTCTAATATGTAGAATTAGCCTCGCTCAATAAAGTGTGGGACTTTAAATATCTTATTTTAAAAACCTTAGAATAAAAGGGCCAAGATGAATTCTATATAGTACGTAGTGTGCATAGTTGTTAAGTGAGAGAGAATGAGTTAAATGATAGAGCTCTATTTACTAATAGAATAACTGGTAAGTAAACCCAATAACAACTATACCCAACTACCCTAACAACGTATACGAGAGTGTTTATGTTAAATGTAAAATGGATGAGTTGTTAATGGTTATGATAGCCTATAATTTAACTATAGCTAAAAAGAAATATATATGCATGCGACGTATCGATTCTTATGTTTTGGTTGTGGTTTGGAGTTAAAAGTTTCTTTTTAATATGTCTGCAATAGATCTATACCTTTATTATAGTCACATGTCTAAGAAAAAAATTATTTTTAATCTGGAAAGATTCGCAAAAATTAAATCAAAATTGTGTAGTTATTGAATTGGAATGTGTGTAATACATAGACATTCCTCCGCTTTGTTTATTATCTGTATAATGCATGAGTAAAGAAAACAAGGAAATAAAACTCGAATTAGGGTCATAATTAGAGATTAATGAAACTAGAAAACTAGGGGGGGTTAAAGTAGCATAACTTAGAAATTATTTTCAGGGTATCATCGATTTTGATTTTCCCTTATTTGTGTTCAGATTTAGAACCATTAATCATCAAATAATAAATGAGGTATGTCTACGATGAGTAATTATGAAAACTAGGTTGATTATTCTAGACCTGTGAAATTAAACGAATGTAAAATACATAAGAACAAAATATATTTTGAACCAAAGTTAGGGATTAACCCCTACGTGTGTGCAATATGTACAAATGATCTAGTTCAGTGTATTTGAACCAATATGGTATCTATAAAATATAAGGAATAAGCTTAAAAAAAAATTGAAAATGTATGAACTACGTAACTCTTAACCGATTCATAGTAAATCTTTTCAGCATACATGCACATATATATAAAAATAAAAACTGGTACAGACTTCCATCTACTCAAATATAAAAGTAACATATCCACAGCTTTGAAAGCTCAAAATAGAATATATATGTAAAGAAAAAAAAGGAAATTACATATCGGTAATACTAAGTATAACGGGAAAACATGATGAGAGTTATATTTTTCCTTCATCTAAGAACACATTTTACAAATTACGCTTTGTTACCTAGGACTAAACATTCTGTAGTTAACCAATTAAATATACAACTTCATAATTTCATTTTAAACTTCAAGGCGAAACTCTTATGTATCCAAACAAAACGGGCTATAGTCAGCGCGAAGACGACACGGGAAGCAGAGGGCTCACAATGCTGACCTAGAAAAAATGCAACGTAAGTGATGAGAACTTGCCCTCCAAAGGTACCATGAATTGATGCATATGAATGTATATGATTGAGGGCTAGGCTGTGGTACCTGAAACAACAACTTACGCAATTTGTGAGTAGAATATCCAGTTGGAAGAAAACCAAAGAAAAAGAAAAAAAACTAGAAGTGAGAAACAATTAAATTCAAAAAGGCATAAAACTCGTATAGTAGAGTCAATCAAGATAGTATAGTCAATCAAGATTAAACTAATAACTAAAATAAATGTAGGGGAGGATTGCAAAGGGAATCCTTCTCCTAAATCCTGCGATGAAAGAAGGTAAATTTTAGCATGGGGAAAATAGTCCCAATTTTTGTATGATACTTTAAAAAATTGTTAGGAGAGTCATAATAGGGGACTCAAACTATACACGCAAGGAATTACATGCCAGAGTAATATCTATCAATAGAAAAGAAAAGAAAAATTAGTAAACAATTGTATATTATTACCTGAACTGCACTGATAGCGGCGGTGAGGGTGTGAGTGGTGAGGGTGTGAGTGACATCTCTAAATACAATCATTCAAGACAACCATTTTGCCTTACCAACTGACCTTACCTTTCCTAATTTCTACTTAAATATGGGTTTAAAATAAAAACCCTCAAATGTCTCTTGTGTATCGTAAATACTCCTCTGAGGAATGCTAACTCATGTTCAGTACCAAACACACTAGAAATACCGTAAAGTAACCACACCTGAGAGGGTCGACTGAGTAATCCTAGATGGTCAACTATATGTACATAGAATTCAATTTCCTAAAATGAAAAAAATATATATATAACAAGATAATGGCAACAATTATCACTTTTCACTCTCTACCAAAAAAGAACAATAAAGCCAAACATTACCTAGAGGTATTGGAGCTAGCATACACTCACGCCATATCCTCAGTTTGAATAAGGTGAAGGTTAATATAAACTGAAAATGAAAACATGTCAAATTTACTTTGGAAAGAACATAGAAGGAATCCAAGGAAGTTAGCTTGGAGAATAGCGGTGTAGACTAAATTTGAACTGGGACCCCTTAGACCACGGTAAAAACCTGGAAGGAAATGAGACATACTTGTATCTCAAAAACTATTCTAAGCCCAATAAGATACATCAGAATTGTTAGCCTGGATCTTTAATAGAATGGAAGGATTCAGGTATTATAAATATAGGAATAAGCAACCCAAAAAACATGTATACCTGTGATGACCGACATATATCATTGTTGGAGGTGGTGAATGTAGTTGGACGATTGTTATAAGTGGAAAAGGAACCTTTCCGCCACTGCACGTAGACACAGAGGTAGCGAAACCCTCTGTTCCTTAGAGGAAATAAAATGGTAAAGTGAAACTCCATAGAATGAAGGTAAGGGATTGGTTTCTCCCAAATGAAATTTACGCCTTTGGATGGAAGCAAAGGGATCACTACTGTTGATGAGTACCCGTACCCAAGTTCCCATGGTGTTCACATGAATGGTAGGATTATAACCACGATAAGATTGCCACTTGTACAAGTACAAGTAAGCGAACGTTCTAGTCTCTTCAAAGTTCAACCTCATCCGTATATCATATTAAGTATTTAACCATGTCGGACTGCATATAAATTCTAAACTAATTTTGAGCTAACCCAATTGCCCATTAGGTATAAACTCATAACATCACTTCATTCGTAATAATGATTTGTACCGTAGAAGGTGTCAATATAAAAGTGGCTATCTCCTTAAGCATTAATGAGTTACACTAGTTTAGATAATTAACAATAGGTTAGGGAAGGTAAAATAATATTTGTATTCTTTTCCTAAAGTAGTTATATACATTAGCCTAAAAATTGTATTATTGCACCCATATCCCAATTAATTTGGTGATATAGGTATTTTTGGAAGGAAAAAAAATTAGTAGTAGAAGCTAGGTTGTTGGTAGTATAAGTTAGGGTATGTGACATATGGTTTCAGAATTGTAGGTTCAATATTGAGGACTACATGAAAACCCAAAGTTCGAAGATAGGAATAAGCACTGGCTCTATCGGATTTATGTGTGAAAGGTAGATGAAGTGTCACCTTAAACAACATAATTGTTGGAAGGAGTAAAATAATGGAAAATTTTAACTAACTAGTTGTAAATAAATTCATGAAAGGTTGAGGAAGAGAGATATTAGTAACATGATATTTTCTATAATTATAGCTAGAATATGAGCGTTGTATTAAGGTATAACTATTTAAAAATAAAATTTTATTAATAGATCAAGTGTATATTTAAAAAGACCATTAGCAAGGTGGGATGTAGTAAGAAAAGTTAAATTGACAAAAGACGCAATAATAAAACACTATTCGATTAAATAGATTTAAAGAAATGGGATGAGGCCAATGGGAAAAGCATGTGATGGTGATAGCTAGAGAGAACAGTTATACCAAGAAGAAAGGAAAAACAAGTTATTGGTGTATATGTACTTGCTCATATATAAAAAGAATGAAATATCATTATATAATAAATGAGATATGTAATTAGTGTATTGATATTGTCAACAGAGTGTGCACATGTGTTTCATCATTAGTGCTAATTACTACAAATTCAATAATGTAGCTGAGGTGAATAAAGTATAATAATAGAAGAAGTTATTTCATTCCACGTTCTAAATGGAAAGATAAAATAAAGAGAAATCAAATAAAGGTGGTTATAGGAAGTTTAAGGCTCCAATTATAAGTTGGTAATAATAGACTATTGAGTACATTAAACCTAAACTCCAACAAGGTGGATACAATAGGGAAGAAGAAACTATTATAAAGGCAATATCAGAAAGGTATAAAAAGTAGTTGTTACAAATTGAAGTATATATGATAGTATAAGTTGGAAATTTTTTCAAACCTACGATTATATACAAATTATTATCATATTAGGTTATTTTATCTAAGGAAATGGGAGATATGTATATAGTAATATGTAGAACCGCAGGTATTCATCGTGTGGACTACTATTTTACTTTAGAAAGAAATATAATGGAAGGGAAATACAGAGCATCTAATTGCAAATGAGATTGGGTAGTTCTTATAATATAATAACAAGTAGAAAGTGGTACAAGAACCTTATAATAAAATGTTCTATATGAACAAACTGTTCAAAAGATATCTTGCATATAATAGGAAGAATTTTTCAGTAGAAATTGGAATATTATGGAAAGAACATACTCATGAGTAAATATATGTACATATATATAGGTGTATGTGTGTGAAGAATAATAGAAGGGAGGATTTGACCCTAGGGTCAAGGAGCATGCAGTGCATACATAAAAACACAAGATGGTGTAAGGTATAAAATACCAACAAAGAATGGCTTAAACAGGTATTAAGAATTAGTATCCTACAAATATGGTATAGCATAATACAATAGTATTTTTGAGCCTATTGAATATTATACTCGGCACAACTGAAATATTTCTATCATGAAAATAAATGTCAATAGTATAGTTGGAGCTTAAGGAAAATAGAGGCTATGCCCTTATAGCTAAGAATCAAACCACATGGGTGCCTTGGACATGTTTCATAAGTAGGATTGATAGGATTTGTGGAGAAACTCATAATATATTACCAAGGAGTAGAGAAATAATATTGTGACCTCCTCAATTGATGAAACTCGAGAATTGATTCCAATGTGGAATAGAAATTATAGGTTTAGATATTTGAATACCTCAATAATCAGAACATAGAGTATAACCAAGGAATTTTTTAAGTAAGAAAACATTGAAAAATATATAAAAATTCTGAAGGGGAAATTACAATGGCCCTAAAGAGGGAAAATAAATTCTTGATTGAAAATACTGGAAGGACGAAATAATACTCAGGCACATATATGGTTATAAGAGAATTGGTTGATGAGAGGATACATTAGGAAAATGTGGATAGTCAGATATGTGGAAAACATGCAAAATATGTGATATAATACATAGGATGGGATAGAATATCACCATCAGTTGCAAGTGAAGGAAAATAAATCAAGAAAATAAAAATGTTGGTATAATAATAGGAGACTATTAATTTTGAAATAATAGTAATAACAAAATTTTAACTTCCCCAAGAAACACATATATGGTTATAAGAGAATTGGTTGATGAGAGGATACATTAGGAAAATGTGGATAGTCAGATATGTGAAAAACATGAAAAATATGTGATATAATACATAGGATGGGATAGAATATCACCATTAGTTGTGAGTGAAGGAAAATAAATCAAGAAAATAAAAATGTTGGTATAATAGCAGGAGACTATTAATTTGGAAATAATCGTAATAACAAAATTTTAACTTCCTCGAGAAACTAGAAAACACGAAGGTAGAGAGAAATAGCGCACTACATATGCAAAAGTCGTCAACCTTACACAAATAAATCAGAGTAAAAGTGACCAAAGTGAAAATAAAGATAGAAGACATGTAATTCCTCAAGAGGAATGGAAATAGGCCCTAACAAGGGCACACAAGTCATTGTTTGACATTAATCTATGGAATGAAATGGTCTCAAATTTGTATAGGGTTAGAGATCAATATTGTTGTTTCATTAGAAACTTCAAAAAACATATTATTATTGAACCAAAATAACCATAAAAGTGATTGATTGGAATGATGAAAATGATGATTGGAATCATGAAGTAGCCTAACAAAGTGGGGATTTTATTATTATTATTATGGCCAAATGATGTAGCCCTAACTATGAATAAAACCCCATAAACTTAATTTTTGCTAATTCATGTATTCTTATATAAACATGTTTGTGTATGAAAATTCCTGGAATAGATGGAACTAATTATACTAACACATTGTGGGTGAATACATTCGATAAACTAAGAAAAAAAAGTGGGTGAAGTGCAAAAAAGAATGATTATAGATCTGTAAAAGTACATTTAATTGTTTTAATACTCTATCTAAATTAATCATGTGGGCACTGTGAATTCAATACTTTTATGGTTTAGTGCTTATGGATATGAACCTATGTGAAAAAATGGTAAAATAGGCAGACGAAGCTTGGTTAAGCCCCTTTATGGGTGAGATTGGAAATAATATAATAGTCATAAAAAATGATAAAGTGAAGAAGAAGTGAAGAAGATATCGTACGCTCTAGTTTAAAATTATGATAGAACATTACCTAATAAGATAGATTATTAGTTGCAACAGTAGCAAAGTAGTAGCTTATATCTTAAATGTTTATTCTTATAACATAAATGACCTTAAAAGAAATTGGCAATTTCAAGGTTCTAAATTTCGTGGAAGAAACATTGAATGGGACCTATTGTTATTGTCATGATGTTATACTAATATTATTGAACCTGTTGGGTGTGCATACAAAAAACTTTGTTCGGGTGCAGGTGGATGATCATTTTGGTGGAATGTAGGAATGACAATACGAAGTACCAGTATGAAATAGTACCATTATGAAATTATGCTAAGGAATAAACATGAAATAAATATAGGAATATGTTTTGTGTTGGAATGAAGCCATCATGCAAAATAAAGTGAAGTGGAATTACCTTATTATTAAAGAGAATAGATAGGAATGAAAAAAGAAATGCATAATTACGGGGAGCTGTGGGGAGACGTAACACTCTTATGGATATTTTTTTAAACATTTTTTATTTTTAGATGAGACTTAATGTCCATGGAAGCTATGATGAGACTTACTTGATGGTATAATTATTTCATTATTATTTGAGTTAATAAATTGATTATATTAAAATATCCAAAAAAGTGCATAAATCTTAGAGGAAATAATTCCAACTTATAAAATGTTGTTGGTGTTCAACTGTACAAGATGGACCTTCCTTATAAGTCTCCTAAAAAATCTAGAGGAGAAAATAATTAAAAAGAAATTAAATTATCATAATGGGGAGAAATATTTTGTTAATTACTTCGTTGGAGATAGATACTAAGTGGGGGGGAATAATGCATTGTTGGAGAGAAAATCATGTATTAAGAAAAAAATCATAAAAAAGTAAAACGAAAAGGGCTAAGAAAAAGATTGACAGACCTTAAAACGGGATGTTGCTAAAAATCTAGTGGGGAAAAAGTTATAAAAAAGAAGCTAGGAATCAAAGGGGTGTTTGGTTCAGGAGGTGAGAAAGTCTTAACTTGAGAGAAATGCAGGGAACAATTCAAGATTAGGCGGTTAAATGGAATATGTTATGTTCCTAGATATTTTCCAACGTTCTATTACAATTAGAGATTATTTTTTTATATATATTGTTATAGTAATTAATGAATTGGATAAATTGGATGAAGTGTATGATTAGAATCAAGTGAAAAATAAATAATTACTTATAAAAAATAAAAATAAAAATAATAAGAACATAGTTTAGCGAGAGGTTTATTTTTAATAAAGAGATAAACAATAAAAATAAAAATAATAAGAACATAGTTTAGGGAGAGGTTTATTTTTAATAAGGAGAAAGATGTCAAAATGCAGACTTAGTGTAGAATGTAAATGTTATGGTTTGGCACGCATTATTACTCTTTAAAAAGTTTCTAACCAAGAGGGATACTTAATGGTCCATGAAGTGAATGCATGCCCAAAATAAATACTTAATGGTCCATGAAGTGAATGCATGCCCGAAATAAACAGTAATTGTGATGCAGTAAATATGCCATACTATGGGGTAAATATAATATTAATTAGAGATGGGGTAAAATAATTGATACATACATACTTGATTTAATTGTTATTAATCATGAAATATTAATTAGAGATGGGGTAAAATAATTGATACATACATACTTGATTTAATTGTTATTAATCATTTTCATAACTAGAAACTTAGAGAAATGATGCATTGTAAAGTAATAAGGTATGGAATTTTAAATATCTTATATTAAAAACCTTAGAATAAAAGGGCGAAGATAAATTCTTGAAGTTACGTAATGTTCATAGTGGTTAGGTAAGAAAGAATGAGTTAAATGACAAAGTTCTATTTACTAATAGAAGACCTGGTGCGTAAACCCAATAAAAACCATATCCAGCTACCCTAACGACGTATACGAGAGTCTTTGTGTTAAATGTACAGTAGATGAGTTGTTAATTGTTATAATAACCTGTGATTTAAGTATAGCCAAAAAGAAAGATATATGCATGTGATGTATCGATGCTTATGTTTCGGTTGTGGATCAAAGTTAAAAAGTTTATTTTTAGTATGTTCGTAATAGATCTATGCCTATGTTCTAGTTTTATGTTTGAGAAAAATGTTTCTTTTAAATTTGGAAAAATTCTCATTAATTAAACAAAATCTTTAGTTATTGAATTGGTATTATTATATTATATATATATATTTGCATGAGTAAAGAACAGAAGGAAATAAAAATTGAATTACGGTCGTAGCTAGAAAGTAATGAAACTGGAAAACTAGGGGGAAGTTAAAGTAGAGGAACTCAAAAATTATTTCAGGGTATCATCGATTTTGATTTTCCCTTATTTGTGTTCAGATCTAGCACCATTATCATGAAAGGATAAATCAACTATAGCTATGATAAGTGATTATGAAAACTATGTTGATTAGCTAGACCTATGAAATTAAATGAATGTAAAATACTTAATAACATAATGCATTTTGAACGGCAACTTAGAGATTAACCATTCCACAGGTACAATCTCAACCAACGATCTGGTTTTGTGTATGTGAACCAATCTGGTAACTATAACAGATAAGGAATGAGTTTCTAAAAACAGTTGCAAATGTATGAACTGCAAAACTCTTAATCGCTTCATAGTAAATCCTTTCAGTATACACACACTTATCAAAAACAAAAACCGCTATAAACTTCCGTCTATTCAAATATAAAACTAATATATCTACACCTTTAATAGATCAAAATATAATGTATATGTTAAAAAAGGAAATTATAGATCGGTAATACTAAGTATGTCAGGAAAGTATTTGACAGTTATATTTTACCCTGATCTAAGAACAATGGTTACAAATTGCACTATGTTACTGAGAATTGAACATTTTGTAGTTAAGCAATTAAAGACACAACTTCAAAATTTAATTTTAAACTTCAAGCTAAAAATATTATGTATCTAAACAAAAAGGGCTTCTATAGTAGGTGCCAAGACGACACGGTAAAGTATTTAGGGAGTCGACCTGGAAAAGTTACAATAGAAGTGATGAGAACTTAAGCTGCAAAGGTATCATGACTTGACGCATATGCATGGATATGATTGCAGGAAATTCATTGTAACTGAAATAGAAATATACGGGAGTTGTGAGTACAGTATTCAGTTGGAAGAAAGCCAAACCAAAAAAAATAAAATAGAAATGAGAAATAGTTAAATTCAATAAAGAAGAAAAGTGGTATACTATAGTAAATCCAGTTTAAACTAATAATTAAAATACCTATAGGGGAGGATTTCCAAGAGAATCCTTCTACTAAATCCTGCCATGAAAGAAGGTAAATTTTAGCATGGGCAAATAGTCCCTATTTTTTATGATACTTTAAAATATATTAGGAGAGTCACACCAGGGGATTCCCACTATACGTGTAATGAATTACACACCAGAGTAATGTCTACAGATAGAAAAGAAAAGAAAATTTAGTAAGTAGTTGTAGATTATTACGTTAATTGCACTCAGAGGGGCGACTACAGTGTGAGTGACATCTTTAAATCAGTGGAGAAGCACCATTCACAATAACCATTTCACCTTTGCCAACCGGCCTTACCTTTCCGAAATTCCACTTAAATGTGGGTTTAAAATAAAAAATCATCAACTATCTCTCGAGTATCAGAAATTTTTTCTCAGGAACCCTGACTCATGTTCGGTGTTGAACCCACCAGAAATACCCTACACTAACCACACCTAATAGAGTGGACTAGATAATCTCGGATGGTCACCTAGATGTACATAGAACAGAGGTTTCTAAAAAAAATAATTTCTTTTAGCAAGGTAATGGTGAAAACAATGACTTTTCACTTCGAACCAAAGAAAACAGAGAAAAAAAAAATTAAAGCCAAACATTTCTTAGAGGTGTTGGAGCTAGCATATGTTCACACCATATCCTAAACATATAGTTTGAATAAGATGAGGGTTAATAGAAATGGAAAATGAAAAAAGTGTCAAATTTACATTGGCAAAAACATAGATGGAATCAAAGAAGGTTACCTTGGAGAATAATAGTGTAAACTGAAATGAACTGGAACCGATTTGACCACGATAAAAAAATTCAAGGAAATGAGGCATACCTGTATCTCAAAAACTATTTTGAGCTTCATAAGTTATATCATTGGTGTTACCCAGGATCGTTAATAGATTGGAATGATCCGGGTATTATAAATATAGAAAAGAGGTGAGAAAAAAAACACATGCATACCTGTGATGACCAGTGTATATCAATGTTGTAGGTGACAAATATAGTTGGGCGAGTGTTATGACCAGTGTATATCAATGTTGTAGGTGACAAATATAGTTGGGCGAGTGTTATAGGTGAAAAAGGAACATTGTTGCCACTAAACATAGACGCAGAGGTAGGGAAACCCTCGATGCCTTGTTACTCACTACAATGGCATACAATGGCACGGAGGAAACAAAATGGTAAAGTGAAACTCTAGAAAATGAAGGTAAGGGTTATGGTTCCCCATATGCAATTGACACCCTTGGATGGAGGCAAAGAGATCGCTACCATTGATGAGTAGTGGTATCCATGTTCCCATGGCATTTACGTGAACAATAGGGTTATAACCATTGTACGATTTCCATCTATACAATTAGTACATCTAAGTGAGTGTTCTTGTCTCTTCAAAGTTCATAAGGCCTATATCGTATTATGTATTTCACCATGTCGGGATACATATAAATTCCAAAATATTTTTAAGATAATCCAATTCCCCATTAGGTGAAGACACCTGTGGTTAAGGATAACATAATAAAAAATTTCATATCTATAAAAAAATCATAACATCACTTCATTCATAGTAAATATTTGTACCATAGAAGGTATCGATATAAATGTGGCTATCTCCTTAACCGTTAATGCGTTACACTAGTTCAAATCATTAAGAACAAGGAAATGAAGGTAATTAAGACTATTAATCTTTTCCTAAAGTAATTTTATACATTAGCTTAAAAATTGTATTATTGCACTTGTATCTCAATTAATGTGGTGATATAAGTTTTTAAAAAAAAAAAATTGGTAGTAGAATGTAGCAAAAGCTATCTATGTGACAAATAGGATCTAGATGAGATTGCTATATAATTTTCCATCTATCTCAATGCTTTTAAAGTGGAAAAATTGGAGAAATCAACTTAAAAGAGTAGTTTTATCAAATGGAACCAATTTGGAGAATTGCGGTATAAATTGTTCCAATTCATTTTATGACTTAGATGACATTTTTATCATAAAACTTGCCTTCTTTAGCATGGGAACCCACAACACTTTTCTACACTCATAGTGTAATACCCATGTGACAATTAATTTTGCAAGAGTGTTTATTATGTCTATTTGTAATTACTATGTTAGAAATATTAGCCATAGAGCCAAGAGTTAATATGAAAATTTAAATGATAAATGTAAATATTTGTGTACAATAAATAAAAAAAATTAATTTGAAAATATTATGGGAATAAGAATGTGAGTAATGAGGGTACTCCCCTATCACAAAACTATTAAAGTGGTTGAGTTCCAAGTAGTGGACAAGGAAAAAAGTTTATAGTTGTCACAATCATAACCTTGCATGATTCCAAGAGGAATAACAACCACCAAGACACAATGAAACTTGAGAGAGTTATTATGCAAGGCGGAGGAGAAAGGATATGCATTGATCGGGAGAAATGCATGCTAAAAAGGGAAGTAAGAGAGAGTTTTATTTTTATAATATATCTTATGTAAAAAAATTAGGGGAGTGCATGCATTGAGAAAAGGGTAGGAAACTAGTAGAGTCTGCATGGGGAAGGACGAAATTACCATTGAATATTGATAAACTAATGACAAAAGAAAAGTATGAGCCTCAAAGGGAGTTATTGTGTGTCCAACTCACTAGTGGGGAGGAATGTGTTTGTTCCTACTTTATTTTCAAGGATTCATATAAGTAAAAATTATTGTTGTTGTTGGTTATCAAAAAAATTTCAAGAATGTTTCAAGAACTAACATGTGGTAGAAATTATATAGTAATTTTCATGTGTACATGTCACTTTAAACAACAAGTAGAGTATAGTTTCATGCTTGTTTTACACTAAGTAAATAAAATTTATACACATTATGGTATGGTGATTAGAGTGAAGATACATGTGATTGTTTTCTAGTTAAGAAAACAAAAGGTATATGGATATTGTTGTTATAAGCTATCATATAATCAAATAGATGAATAAAGTACGTGTAGTATGCATGTAATCACACATACCTTGTAACTACCCTGTAAATACCTTTTTGCACTAAGTATGTTTAATGTTTAAAGAGAGAAATTACTGATGGAAAATTTAAAGATGGTTTCATTGTAAACTATCATTTAGTCAAATAAAAATACTTTAGCATGTATGCATGTAGTGCGCCTTGATTGGGTAAAACCATTTCAATACAAAACTACAAAATCTAAATGTACATGTTGTTGTCATTCCATATTTTTTAGCTTGAGGGATTAAATACATGGGACAACATTAAGACCACTTTGGAAGCTAGGATCTAGCCCTACTAGCTTCAAAGAGGGATCTCTTTATAAATTTAGTTATGTTTTATGTGAACTTTAGGCTAGTTATTTCTGTATTGATTGTTTTTTATTGGATTATTTTGTTGATTAAATTGTTATAATTCGATTGGGCTTTGGAATATAAAGATTAACTCGATCTGCATCAAATTTTGAAGGAGATTAATAGGGAAAGCTAGGCTACACTGTTAGAAAATTATATATTACAGAGCAATGGAACACATAAAATATTGCAGAAATATAAACACAGAAAATGCATAAAACGAGAGAGACACAGATATACATGGTTCACCTAGTTTGGGCTACATCCATGGAGGAACAGCCGGTCCTCCTTTTTATATTATCTAGCAAACTGAAGAGATACAACCTACAATAGATCTGCTGTAACTCCCTCTTCGCTCTCAATCTTTTCTCTCTTCCTCACTCAAAATATATATCTCCATAGAGACAATACAATTCCCTGATATATAGCAAGGGGTTGCCTTCTAAGGAAAAAAATCCTAAATTAAACATAACTTCTACTATCAGATCTCTGCCTAATGAATGGCCCAGATTGACTACGAAATTACAATATTTTACAAGGCGATTTTACATCTATTCTTAGCTTCGGGGGCATTGTCCTCAATCCCCCTACCTGGGGGGGCTCCTAAAAGGTCGTAGACACATGCCCTAGACCCCCCCTACAGTGAATATTTTACAGGTGGTGTTGCCGCCCCATTTCAAACTGAGGTCCAATGCGGCGTTACCTTTGAATACAGAATATAATCAGGCTCCACACCTAACAATCTCCGACTTGGAGACTGATTATAAAAACTCCACCGATGCTTCATTTGTTGGAAAATGGCTCCACTTTGGACCTCGTTGTTTCTCATCTTCTTCATCATACTTGAAGACCAATTGAAACTGATCAGATTCTTAGTTTCTCCCTGATTATAAATTTTGTGAACATATCTGCAAGATTCTGGCTAGTGTGTATCTTTTCTAGCTTCAACTATCCATCTTCCAACGCTGACCGTATGAAATGGTACTTGACTTGTATATGTTTAGTCTTAGAATGAAATGCACAGTTCTTTGCAAGATGTACGGCACTCTCGTTTTCAGTGTATAACTTTCCCAACTCCTACTTCTCAACCAATTCATTTAGAAACCTTTGTAACCAAATCATTTCTTTACTAGCCTCTACAGAAACGACATACTCCACTTCTATTGTTCAGAGTGTAACAACACTTTACAGTTTTGAGACCCAACTGACAGTTGCTCCACCTATAGTAAACACATACCCTGTTGTGCTCCTCGTGTTATCTCCATCACCCGCCATATCTACATCAACATATCCTTGTAGAGAAATGTTTGAACCACCAAAGCATACAGCTTAATTTGTGGTGCCTATCAAATACCTGAGAATTCACTTCACTGCCATCCAATGTTCTTTTCCTGGATTGTTCATGTACCTGCTTACAAATCCCACTGCATGTGCAAGATCAGGCCTTGTGCAGACCATTGCATACATTAAGCTTCCAACTACTGATGCATATGGAACTTTAGACATATGAAGCATTTCTTCCTATGCCTTGGGACACTCCTCCTTACTTAATTTGAAATGGTTAGCCAAAGGTATACTAACTGGTTTTGCATTCTGCATATTAAACCTTTTCAACACCTTTTCTATGTACTCACTTTGAGACAATGTTAATTTGTGATTCTTCCTATCTCTAGTTATTCTC
>APFE030088172.1:0-15994 GCA_000404065.3 Pinus taeda
CGAATTCGTGGTGCTAACTCGCACCTATTGTTTTAAGTTGCATGTTTTTTTTTTGAAAGTGTGCAAGTTGTGGCAACTGTGGGATGGTCAAAGGGGCATGTTTCCTTCTCTTTTGGATTCTTGATTGGAGAAACATCTTATCTGCAGTCATTGTTGTAGATCGGAGGCCGTGGAAGGTGTGAAAAATGTGTGGAGGAGGCTACGTGGAAGAGGTTGCTACGGTCTTGGAAAACATCGCATGGAGACCAGTGCATGCTAAAGGCCAAATACTCGAGGTGGATTGTTCCCTGCGTGGATTGGCCTTGTGTTGGATGCCGTACATATGCTTGGAGGTCACGTGCTGGAGGCTGAGACTTGTGGCATGAGGTTGTGGCATGAACATTGACGAATTCACTGAACTTGAACTCTAGCTAGAATAAGCCGTCCTTCGAGGCCTTCTTGAAATTGAAGAGGGTGATCAGCTGTGAAATCTCCATAGCGGGGAGTAGATCCAGACCATAAGAGGAGGGTTATGGGAAACTGGAGGGAGACATAGCCCTCAAAGGCAACTGACCATGATCAGAAGGGAATGGAAATGAAGAATCGAACGCGAAATTAGTTGCAGAAAGGCCACTGCTCCTGAAGAACAGTGCTCATCGTCAGGAACCTCAAAGTTATAACTAGTATTTTGGATGAGGGTTTGTTCTATGTATAAGGACTAGAGATTTGATCATTTCATTTGTCTACTTTACTCCAAGTAGAACAATTGTGGTGTTGTTGCTGGTTCCTCGTACTTTTCTTGTTACAGTTGCAGAAAGTTGGATGCATGTGTTGAGAAGGAAGGAGATGTGCATGGAGGCTCGTGGAGTTTTAATTATTTGAGAAACTCAAGTTGCAGGTTGTGGAGATCCCAAAACCAATTGGGTAAATTTTCTTGTAAGTTCTTATATGCCACAATGAAAATGTGAAAGTCCTTGCTGATTTGAATCTATCTTCAGAAATATATGTTATCAGAAATTGCTAATTACATATATCAGAATTAGATATTGAGAATGTTTCCAGCTTGTGAGAGGTCATTTTGTTGCTCATTGGCAGAATCGAGGGCACTAAGACTTGCATGGAATAGAAGCCACAGTTTACAAGGTTCTACAGTTGAAGAGCTGCCAGAGGTAGAAGTTTCCTGCTTGTGTGGTAACGGGGTTGTTGGAGCTCATTAAAGGACCATGTGGAGTCGAAAAGAAATCTCGAAGAGAGATAAGCTGGACTTTAACAACATCTCTATATTTGAAGATATTTTTAATTCAGATGATGATCTTTCTCTCATGTGGGCTTTTGGAATTAGCATGGGTAGTATGTTCGAATTAGAAGAAATTTCATAAAAACATTGTGGCTTTGTTGATGATCACGAGAATCAAGAGGCACAGTCTATTGTGCAAGATATTAAGATTGAAGACACACGAGCTCGTCTTCAGGAAGGGTGTGAAGAGGAACAAAGTGTTAAATATCAATGGGATGAGCCACATGAAGCTGATTGCAAAGACATGGTAGAAGAAGACAAAGCTAGAGAGAATTTAAATTGTGATTATCTCATTAATATTTCTGTGTGTGCAGACGTTACATCAATGAATGATGAAGACATCATAGTTTACATTCAGATGGTTGACACCAGAAATAGTGAGTGGGAAAATTCTCCTATCCAACCTGTCATAATCTTGAGAAGGGTGAGAATAAGAATTCAAGCTTTCCATCACTGGGGAAGAAATGAGGTGAAGATACATCACTATCTCATGACAAGGAAAGTGAAGATGAAACCTCGACTCAAGATGAAAAAGCATGGACTCTCAAGTAAAAAGACCAAAATGAAAACCTTTGGTACCAAGTTTGTCATGTTTTAATTGTAAGCCTAGCTGAGACTAGACCAACAAGCATATGTTATTGTTCAGTACCCTTTCTCCATTATGAGGGAGTGTTGGAAATAATGGAGAAAGCTAAAATTAGATTATTGTTATGATGATGATAGGATTGTGACTCTAATTTTAGACCTCAGATCCTAATATCTAGGGAGTGGTTGAAACCATCCCACTAGTGTGAAAGCCTATATATTTGAGGCTCATCTGACTCAATGTAATTAAGACTTGTATGAGTGTTTGTAAGCTCTCTAGGTATTATCACCTGGAGAGCCAGTTAATATATAGTTTATATATTCACTTTTTATCACTATCCTCTCTCATGCACTTTTGAAATCCATGACATCTAATTATCTTATTATTTGATACCTATTAGACTGTTATAAAGCTATCTTTATGGTTTCCATTTACTCTATCATCATAAAAATTTTCTTTTGATTTATCCTCTTCTTCCATGTGCCATTTTTAAATCCATGTTATCCAATTGCCTTGTCTTTGTTTTCATGAGACTTTTTACTTATTCATTTTCATATTTTTCCAAAACATGTAAAAACACACAAAAACAATTAGTTTGAAAAATTTGAGAATTATCTATCCCTTTCGATGCCTCTAGAGTTGGCATCTCTTCCTTGTACCTAAATGACTTGAGATTTTTATCTTATCTCTCATCTTTTTCTTCTTCATCCAACATTGCCCCTTACTCAATCTCACAAATAAATATTTCTTGCTCCTTCTCCCAAGATCGATTTTCATACTTTTTTCTTCCATTCAACTTCCCATACATTTATTATACGTTTCAATTTCCTTGCAAATAAGGACATTATACGGAAAACTATTTAAATTAAATATGAAAAAGAGAGCGAGAGAGAGAGAGAGTGCAATTTTCTTTTTGAAAATTAATAAAAATAAAATTTCAAATTTTGACCCATAAGTATTTTTTTTTTTCTAAATTTCTATTTAGTTAGAAGTATTAATCTTTTAAACCCAAAAATTTTTTGTTATATTTGTTGAGCTATGAATCTTTAATTTAAAAAATTACTTTCGTTATATATTAATAAATAATTTAATAATAAAATTATTGAAATTAATGATAATAATTATATTTAAAAAAATTAAATAAAATGAAATGGCATTATAATCTTAAAATTGATTATAACTTAACATTGATTATAACTCAATTGTGGATTGGTAATTGGTAATGATTGATAATTTATTAATGATTTTGATTATTAAATTCAAGTTAATTCATAAACATCATCTAAATAAATAAAAGAATTCCATTTAAAGTTTATAAAGAGATTGACTTAATCTATTTTCCTATTAAAGGAAGATTTTAAATAGTATTTCAAAAAAATCTCTTTCCCTTTTATAATTATCGCAAAAGATTATTTCCACTAAAACCAGACATTTTTTTAACAATATTTAACTTTGATTCCGAGTTAAAAAAGCGATCTGTTTCTAATCATCTAGATCATGTTAATGTAAAATAGCATGTTTTTCCAAAATATTGCAAAGAAAATTATATAGGTAACAAATAATATCATTAAATCAAAATAACTCGCTGTAATTGCATGTGTTAAAATAGTGCATGTCAAAATAACCTGCAGTGTTGCACGGTAGCGCTTGGCTTATCCAATTATTTCTCTGTAACTGCATGTGTTAAAATAGTGCATGTTATTTATAGGCAATTTACATTCACCGTATATGGTATATATAAACAACATGCAGTGCTTGGCTTTCATCCAATTATTTCCATCTAATAAATATCTGCTCTGCATTAGCTCTGATTGATATTTGCTTTCTATATATTCTCCCATAACAAGGAATTAATAATCTATTCATCTCCCTGATCAGTTTGGGTATGCTAGAGCGTTGATTACAATCTATCCTCAGCGTTCATGGCGACCAGTCATCTTTGCTCTCCGATGATATTATTGTTATTATGCATACTTTTCTTCTCTTCGTCGGTCGCTGGTACCACCACGATCATAGTGGGAGCGGGCATGTCAGGTACTCTTTATACCTTATCCAAACTTCATCACATGACCATATCCAAATAGGCTCCTCCTTGTAACAGTAAGTTCACTGAATAAGTTCTGAATTTTTTGTTTGCAGGAATAATGGCAGCAAAGACATTGTCGGACAATGGAGTGAAAGACTTTGTGATACTGGAAGCAACCAATAGAATTGGGGGAAGAATGCGCAAGGAAACCCTAGGAGGGTATGCAGTAGAGATGGGAGCCAACTGGGTAGAGGGCGTGGGAGGGAAACACATGAACCCCATATGGTCTCTAGCTCAGAAATACAAACTTCGGACAACTTATTCCGATTACAACAATATCAGTTACAATATCTATCATCAAGAGTAAGCAGCCTGTCACACGATAATCACCATTACATTATGCCCAGATCTGCCATTTACCCTGTTTCTGTTAACTGTTTTTGTTTTACAGAGGTATTCTGCCACAGTCAGTCGTGGCACGACCATATGGTCTGGCAAATGCATCATCCGACTTCAGTTCAAGTCTTTCTGAATCTTTTCGCAAGAGTGGACAAGAAGATATTTCGATTTTGGCATCTCAACGGGCATTTGGACAGTAAGACAATTAGCCAATACCTCAATAAATTCAACTTGTTTTTGTTTGCTTTTACATAATGACAAAATATTGAACAGAAGCTGTTATTATCTTGCACAATATGCGCTTCATAATGTTGATGAATACAATTTTGCAGTGTGCCAATAACGCCTTTGGAGATGGCCATCGATTACTACTTTTACGATTTCGAAATTGCAGGTTCTTATCATCTCTGCAAATTAATCTCTACAATTATTGGGTTTTACAATTATTGGATTTGACAATTTGATATACTGATCTAAAAATAAATGACCAATCTAAAAAACAATTGATTGCACTTTGGTGTGCAGAGCCTCCCAGAGTGACGAGCTTAAAGAATGTGGAACCTATTGCAACATTCGAATATTATGGGGATGATGAATATTTCGTGGCCGACAGTCGAGGATACGAATATATTGCTCACAAGTTAGCCCAAGAATTCCTTGAATCTCATAACGGAACTATAATGGACGACCGTCTCAAACTCAGGAAGGTAGGCTTTTTTTGATAAAGTATTGACTATCTATTTTTGATGCCATCTCTATTTAATTTGGGGTTTAAATCTAATTTCGTCATCAACTATTTAGTCTTGAAAATGAATTACACTTAATAATTAAAAAAACAATTTTTATAATATTAAGTTTTGGGTTTTCCTGTTTCTGGAATTTTGGTGTTTGGAGTCAATTTGTAGTAGTTTTACTAGTGTTCAGTGCATTATGTTAGATATCTATTTTTTTGGTTTCACTAGTTTCAATTTCATTTCTGTACCCATGTGAATATCACCTAATGCAATAAGTGCTAAATAAATTATTAAAAAATCATAAAAAATTAATCAATTCCCACTACCTCTCATAGAAATGATCTCATAAAAATTATGAACTTAAAAATCTTTAAAAATCTTTTCCCCACAAACTAGCTGAGTAATGATATTATCTTTGTGATGATTACATGGTACAGATAGTTAAAGAAATCCAATATACAGACAAAGGTGTCAAGATTTTGACAGAGGACGGTTCGGCATATACTGCAGAAAACGCTATCGTTTCTGTCAGTATAGGGGTTCTTCAAACGAAACTCATTAGTTTTAAACCTGATTTACCTGTATGTATATCTACTTGCTGTATCAAATTTTACATGAAGTTACTAGGTATTCTCTATTTAGTGAAATTATAACTCTATTCCATAAATGCCTGCAGCTATGGAAGCTACTGGCGATATATAAGTTTGATATGGTTATTTACTGCAAAATCTTCATGAAATTTCCTTCCAAATTCTGGCCCACTGGACCTGGCACTGAATTCTTTATTTACGCTCATGAAGAAAGGGGTTATTACAATTTCTGGCAGGTAATTAGTGCTTGGTGCCTTTTTGCACAGGAACAACTAGACTTGAAATCATTGCACATGTGATTAACATTAATTTTTAACTTGGGCAGCACTTGGAGAATGAATACCCAGGGGGAAACCTTCTGATGGTAACTGTTACAGATGACGAAGCCCGACGCATAGAGCAACAGCCTGACCATGATACCAGAGCAGAAATCATGTCTGTTCTGAGAAAAATGTTTGGCAACGATATTCCAGAGATGGAGTCAATCCTTATTCCTAGATGGGGAAAAGATCCATTCTTCAGAGGAACGTACTCCAACTGGCCAATAGGGGTCTCCACAAAGGATTTCGACGAACTGAAGGTTTCTGACAGAAATTATAATAAATATTATTCCTTGGTGCTTACATTCAAGATGTGAAAAATTATTAACCAGATTGCATTTTCTCTTCATATGCACTTATTCAATATTTGAAAAGATAAAGTTAATGGTAGATGTAAGCAATGTTTTTGCATTTCTGGATGGTACTCCCAATCTTATTTATAAAAAAATTTCTAAATATAGTTCTTCATGTTGTAAAAACTCTAAATTTATATCTGTTAATCACTCTCTGTTTTCTGATACAAGATCTTCGCATTCATGATTAAAATATATTGAAGCTAATTTATCAATATATTTACATAAACTTTATAGGCGCCAGTTGGACCTGTCTATTTCACTGGAGAGCATACGAGTGAGAAATTTAATGGCTATGTTCAAGGTGCCTACCTGGCAGGTATACATATCTTCAGAGTATTACGAAGAACCATAGAAAATATGATTAAGATACAGCGATGTGTTTAATTGTGATTGTTGATATGTGTGGATATGATCAGGGATAGACACTGCCAATATGTTACTGGAATGCAAAAAGAAACGACGTTGCCACCAGAAATATCATGCACAAAGTTCCCTACCTAAGAACGACTCTTTTAGTAACAGGTAAGTGCTGCTGATATAATCTCTGGTAAATATAGAATCAGTGTCATACCATATATATTATACATATATTATAAAAATTTAGAGTATGAGTAATCTTTGACAATTATTAGCAGGAAGTGGAGATCGTCAGGCAGGCTTGGATGAGAAAGGTGCTACCTAATTATTGTATTAACTATAGTTGGAGTAGTGGACTTCTAGTTTTTTTATGGGGGCTTTTCGAGTTGTTGTTGTTATACTTGCAGCGACACTACCAGTCAAGTAAGAAGGACTTTTGGAGTCATGTTGTCCTGGCAGTTACACTAGGAGTCGAGGAAGGAGCCTTGGCAAGCCGATTAAGGCTCCCGTATGAACTTGACTTTGTCACTGGTCATGAACTTGAATTTGTTATTAGTCTTGGTGGATTAGGGTGATGCCATCTTGTGATTTTATTTTTTTTATAATGGTTAAACATTTTATTAAGTGTAATTAATTGATTACTATTTTCCATTAAGTGTAGTCTAATTAATTGATTGTTGTAGTATTTTATTAATTTTGTAATAATTGTAATAAGAATTTTAGAAATGATATGAATTTTTTTTAATAATATAAGAATTGAAATTTTTAAAAACAATAAATTTAAACATTAAATTTATATTATTTAAAAAATAAATCAAATAATCAAAAATGCATAACTTAATGGAAAGTTATATCATCAAATTCTTAAAAGAACTCAATAAATTAAATTGGAGGCTTTCATTATATATCCCTTTACACTCCAGTGTATTCGAATAACGCATAATGTGATATGATCACTCTTTTCATTATGAGAGCTATTTATATGGATATGTATGATTTGTATTTTTGTAAGTTTCAATAATGTGATATGATCACTCTTTTCAATATGAGAGCTATTTATATGTATATGTATGACTTATTCTTTTGTAAGTTTTAATTGGTTCAGTATGATGGTGCTTTATATGTATATGTATGATTTTTTTAGTATAATGGTTTGTTTTTAATTATGTTTTTGTTATTAATATTGGAGTGTATTAAATAAATTATAAATATAAATTTGTAATATAGAAATTTGAATTAGAATAAATGTTTTTTTTAATGATGTAAATATGTTTACATGAATTACTAGTGAAGTGACTTGTGAAGTGACTTGTTTTTAATTATGTTTTTATTATTAATATTGGATTGTATTAAATACTATATATAAAATTTAAAATATAAAATTTGTAATATGGAAAATCTGAATTAAAATAAATAATTTTATTTTATTTTTCAAAGATGTAAACAATGACTTCATATACATGGAACCTCATTAGTGAAGTGATAAAGGCCAAGATTTCATTAATGAATGACTTTGCATATTTAAGGTAAACATTCTTTTATGCATTTTGTGGTGGTCTTATTATAATAAATTTCAAAGTAAATAATAAATTTCTAATGTAATATATAATGTTTTAAGATGGTTGTAAAGAGCACACGAGGGGTTATGATTCCACTAAAGGAAAGAGGGCCTCTAAGAAATTCAATTCTCATTGTTAACTATCATCCACATAATTCATCTTTTTCATCATGTGCTTTGAATGAAGTCATCTACCTCCACTGACCTATAAATCCAATCATTGACTGTGTGTAAGAGGTTGGGGAATCCTTTTCACATAGTTATGGAAGCATGGGTTGAACATAACTATCATAGAGAAGTGTAAGAATCTTCTAGATCTCTTGTTAGAAGCAATGCCAACATTAATTTCCCAATGTTCTTAATGCAATTCACTATATCATTCATTCCATCACTCTCATCTTTAAGCGGGATTGCTCATTCTATTTTCTCTAATGCTAACTATTATCAATTTGAATATTAAACCAAATCAACATTGTGAAGAGGAAATTCCATGGAAGAGGGATGGATGGAAGTGAGCATAGAGGATGGGAAAGTTAGGAACCCTTCACCTACTTGTTGTAAGAAATAATTCCTTGCAACAAGGATTAATTCACTAATAAAATGGACAAAGAAAAAATCTCTGAACTTTCTAGATTTAGCTATTATGTCAATGGTAAAGAAATGGAATGAAAAAAATATTTTTGACTAACTCCATGGTCTCTTTATTGTATCTTGCGATTCTTTGCATGGTCTCTTTATTGTATCTTGAGATTTTTCTGGACAAAGCCCTAAAGACTCTAAGCTCCTCTAGAAATTTATACATCAACAATACATAACCTCAAACCATTTAAAGGATAAGATATCAATGAAAAAATAATTGTAACTAACTAATATTCTCTAACATTATATGGTTAATTCCTCCTCAAATCATGTAATCGATAATCAATAATCAAGTAAATTGCAACATGGTTTTGGTGGGGTAGGGGTGGAGAAGAGAGATCATCATATAGTCATTAATGGTGAAATAATAGTTACAAAAAATCCTTGATTTATTATCTCCACCTTCATCACCAAAATCTATATTCATCCTAATTAGACCATTTATAGACTTTAACTTTACTTCAAACTCCTTATAGTATGTGGATGAAAAATTCAACAAGAATTTATATCCCATATCTAAGAAAAATAATTGACTCTAGAAATAAAGGTCATTTTAGAAGGGAATAATCTTAAAATTTCAGGGTTAAATTCAAAAAAAAAATATCAACATAAAGATATTAAAATGGTAAGTGCCCATTCTCCAACATTTGAACCGATTTTATACTATCAAATTTTGGTTAGGTTAAGTTCATTTTCGACATGAAATAAGAATATGGAAATGTATGGAACCCATAGCCCTCACTCAATATTATGTATTTAATGTGAATTTATATCTTTTGCACTTTTTGGAAGATGCATATGCCCTTATTTAAGGATAAGAGTGGGTGCGTACATGTTTCTTAAAGGGAAAATATGAGTATGAGGAAATAATTCAATATAATATATCTTTCATGTGGAATAAAGATATTCAATGGAAGATATTTTTCTAACAAGACATCCATTTTAAATGGTGACCAAATAATTTGAAACAAATGCCCCGTAATGGATAAGCTGGGAAGGAAAAGTGGGGTGAATGACATTATATTAATAAAGATGAATCTAATAAGTGGAACTAGGTAGAGTCCAATCAACTTAATATTCAAAAATTACCGTAGTTTCATCCTTGAGGAAAACATCCCTATGCTTAGGTGGGAAAAAAAGCATGACTATTAAATCAAGTACATTGTAGATCCATGAAGTATATAGAATGTATAATCATGGCCACAAAAGGTAGAGTGGATCCATGTCAAATATATACCATAGTCATGATAAAATATGAAGTGGATCTATATCGTAATATGTGTTAAGAGAACAACTAGAACTAAGTGAAATTAAAAAAAATTCTCCAAAAGATATCAATATCATATCAATAAGACGCAACTACAATCAAGTATCTTTAATATAAACCTATTGAATGTATAAATCTACACAAGGGAAAATTTTAGGGCTTAATATTCGTAGGTGGGATAAGTTTCCATGTTTTTTCAAAAATAAAGATTCAACAATTTCCATTTTTTTCTAAAACGATTTGTCCAAATTTTCTAGCATAAAATTATTTTATTTTAAAAATCACAAAAAATTTACAGAGTCTATATAAAATCATTAGAAATTTCAATATTTTTACAAAAAATAGTTTGAGCATTTTATAGTTTGCATGTTAGGGACTAGTAAGATTCACTAAGTTTTCTAAATTTTAAGATAGAATTCCATCCTTAAAATTTTCTCTAATCTACATCAACTAAATAAATGATCTAATGTTGAACACATAAGGCACTATTTTATCACTACTCATTCATGTATGTCATTGACAAATGCGATGCAACTCACCAATGATGAAAATGGGAATAAAAATACTTAGTACATTTTAGCAAGTGGAAATAAATGTATTGACATAAAACACTTTAGAATCTAATAATTAAGATGTAATACCCCTATTGGTGTTAACTTCTACAAGTATATAATTGTGAGAGTTGCACAATTTCTAACAATTTTTAAGTCTATAATTATGCAAATTGTGGAAGTTGTATCAAAGTTACGTTTCACATTTTTTTCTTCTTCTTTTTCAGCATTACATAAATAGAATTACAATCTTAATTATAAATTTCACATTGGGGTAAAGTAATAGCCTTAATTATCATGAAGATAATTCTTTTATACCTCAACCATATTATTTTATATACTTTTAAAATACATAATTCAATCCTTATGATTAATAGTAACATAATCTCTAATCAGAGAAGTCCATAAAATTATATTCACATATAACACATAATATATTACAATCATTCAATATTAATTCCATATTTGTTTGGAACTCAATAAAACTAATATCCACTCATATAACTCCTCTCTCCAAACACTTCATCAACTATAGGTGAATATTTGTTTGGAACTCAATAAAACTAATATCCACTCATATAAATCCTCTCTCCAAACACTTCATCAACTATAGTTGAAAATTCATTTGTAAGATTTATATTACAATGGTACTTGATAAGCCATAAAGAAGATTGGAGTCTAATAAATTTTTTTTTTTTATTTTGACATTTGAATGTAGAAATGTAAAAATAAGTTAAGTTGAAATCTCTCCATGTTCTTCCATTTATCATAAAATGCTTGATGACTTACATACAAGAATATATTTGTAAAGGAGAAATAACAATTTGTATCCTTAGACCAAAAAAATGAAGAGAGAATAAAATAATTTGAATTGATTCTTTAATGAATAATTTAAACATATATAATAATTTTCATGAGAAAGGTAATGTGAAATAGGTTCTGCTTCTAGTGCATACACATAGTAAAACACTAGTAAGTAACCTTTATCACTAGTTAACAAACCCTTAGTCTTAAACAAGTCATTGAATAATGGAGTGGACTTAGAACTCCTATATGGTTTTTAATGCATGAAAATTATCAATTACCTATCCATACACATTTGGAAAACTCATGCATGCTTATGTGTGAATGAAAAACCTTAATGTAATAGAGATGCACAACTTGGAGATCTCATGCATGTTAATTTTATAGAGAAAAACTAGAAATTATTTTCTTCTACATAGTAAACCACTAATTAAACCAAAATTAATTTCAATATGATTCATTCCATAATCATTAAGTAGTTATACTGAAAAAAATTAAACCATTAAAGCCATGAAAGAGCAATAGATAAATAACCAAGAAACCATGAGACAAGAAAGTTAGGGCTAAGGCTAAGGGAAACCCCACAAAGGGAAAACCCGTAAATTATTCCTTATGGGAGAGAGAGAGGTCATAATTCACTAATACATCAAAGGAAACACCAAGATGATATCCCAACCAATATCTAATAACAAGAAGAAATCCCAAACCCTCCTCTTGAATTTTTATCCCTCCATTTCAGACGTCTTCCTTCAATGGATCAAAGATAAACAACACCAAGTCGATGTGTGAAAATGGGGAGGATAGTCTCCTTTATATAGCCTTTTGAAGGAGGTGAAATGGGAGCCTTTTGGGGCCTAGATGACTTGAAATAATTATGAGGTTAACTTTGAAATATTTTGGAGGCAAAATTATAAATTCAAATTTTTAACAATGCATGCATAGCTAGTGCACATGAATTCATGAATATTAATTCACATGCATGCATGAATAGCCACGTAGAATTGGAATGATGAGTTAGTGGTGCATGCAAAATTGGACTCCACTTGAGATTGCCATGCATGAGTGGAGTGATGAGCTAGTGGTGCATAATTTGGCTTCACTTGAGTAGCTAAAGTGAAACTAATGCAGAACTCACGGAGAATTGCACATTTTTGTAGTAGAGGAATATTTTAAGTCAAGGCGGGATATCCAAGACCAAATCAACTCTCTAGGCATGACCTAGGAAAATGTGAACTAGGTAAATATGCATGTACACTAATACCCCCTAAAACACAAGTGAGGTGTGTATAAAAAATGGGTCCTAGAAATATGTATCCATTTTAGATAACCATGTACAAAATAACTAAAAAAAGAAGGAAAGGAAATGTAAAGACAGAAAATCCAATAGGAAGAAAACACCCCTTCAAAAGACAATTCTAACTATATTAGTTGTTATGCAACTATGTCCTTCAAGAGATCTTGCAAAGTTGTACACTTATACTTAAAGAAGATCTTTGTGAATATTTCAATGAAATGTATCGAATAAGGACATTATTATAGATCATTGATCCCATCATGGATTCATCCTTAGATGAAGTGCATTTGTATCTCTATATATTTGGTTCTTTTCCACTATACTAGATATCTGCATAACTTCAATATACTCTAATTATCACACTAGATATCAATTAGTTGATGAAAGTGCACATCAAAATTTGTGAGGAAGTGTTGAACCAAATGACTTGAGTCAAGTAGGAATGGTTGCACATTTATATTTAGCATTTGTTGATGATAAAACAATGGAAGATTTGTTTCTGTTGAACCAACATGTATGGCTAGATCCTAGGTTAAGAACATGCAAGACATCTTCAAAACATAGAAGGAGAACAAAGAGAGTAGGCAAGGCATTTTGGAAACATCCATTTTCTAGATCCATTTTTTCTTGCCCACCTATTTTCACAAGATTGTCATCTCCCATTAAAATGGGAGTAGTGCAAGGTTCCAAGGAGGAGAAATTATCTTGTTGAGTAGCCATATGATGTGAAACTTTAAAATCTAAAATCCATGTATTTAGAGTCGAATAAATAATAACCAAAAGCATGGAATTCACCTCAATCTTCCAGTGGTTTGTCTTTAGGATTTTTCTTGTTATTTTTTGAAATGTAGTCTTCAAGATTATTTTTCTAAAGAGCTTACATGTCATCAAATCAATAGTCTTATTCATGCACAATTTTTTGGATGATGTCCACTATTGCAATGGATGCATTTTGATTTTTCCTTCTTTTCTTTTCCTATTTTGGTGTTAGAAGGCTCCTCACTAGATTTCAGGGCCCTTCTGCTTATTGTTTTGGTTCTTCTTGGAAAATTTATGTATTGTAAGTGTATGGTAAACCTAAAAGTTCCCATGATATTTTCACATACATAATATGTAAACCAATCAAAATACTTTAAATTTAAAAAGAGGTACATGTAAATATTTTAGAGGGGAAAGAAACAATTTTTTTCTAATTGTATTTTTGGTTTATCTCCTTATAGGTTTACTCAAATTTAAAGTGTAGACACTCATTGGATGCAAAATGTCTAGGTACTTTCATATATCATAAGTGGATGGTAATCCTAAAAGTGCTCATGAAATTTTCACATACACAATATGGAAACCAATCAAAATCCTTTAAATTTTAAAAAAGGCACATGCAAATGTTTTAGAGGGGAAAAAAACTACTTTTTTAGTTGTATTTTTAGCTTATCTCGTTATAGGTTTACTCAAATTTCATTTTTAGACACTCATTGGATGCGGAATTAAATTTTGCATCTAACGAGTGTCTACACTTAAAATTTGAGTAAACTTATAAGGAGATAAGCCAAAAATACAATTAAAAAAATTAGTTTTTGTTCTTTTCCCTCAAAAATTCATCTCTTATTTTATTATTTTCCTATTAATTTATTATTTTCCCTTAAGAGACCACTTTTAGGTTGAAATTTCCTCTAATGGCTTTGGAATTATTTGAATTCAAGCTTTTGTGATCCATATCATAATGTATAAAGAGCTTTTTTCGGAAGAAGTCACATTGAAGATTTGGGTTGACGCATTTTGAACCAACAAGTGTGGTTCATCTTCAGTGGAATTCTTGAGAGAACCCATTTTATGAAATTATCTCGTTCTTGTATGAGAGATTCAATGAATGCATCCATAAGATACATTTTCCAAGTTGCTCACATTGTTAGCATTGAAATATGAAAGGAAGAAAGGAAAGTTGAGTATTCAAGATTAATTAGGAGAGAATATAAACGTTTGGTTGCTCTACTTTCTTGTAAATTCCAAATGTCTTAAGTTGACACAACGAACATTTGAACTTTGTGGAGAAGTATTTCATAGTTCCATAATTGCTAGACTCAAAAGAGATGAACTCATTCTCGAATTGGTGTATTTGTAGTTCCTCCCATTTCCCAAAGAGACCCACCAATGTGATCTAGAATTCATTTAGTGTGGAACTAATATTTTACATTAAATAGTAAATATAGAGGTATTGATAAGCATAACATTGTGAATGCTTCATCCATGTTGTAAAAATGCTTTGCTTTCTTAGTTTTGGAATTAGGATATGGTTCGATTCACATAGTAATCCTATAAATTCACTTCACTACAAATTAGACAATTAGCAAATGCTTCTGTACAATTCACTTGTTCACATAATCACAAAATGATGAGCTATAAGCTGATATTAACTTGCACAATATGGGGTTCATAATGTTGATAAATAAAATTTTGCAGTGTGCCAGTAACGCCTTTGGAGATGGCCATCGACTTCTACTTTTACGATTTCGAAATTGCAGGTTCTGATAATCTCTGCAAATTGATCTCAACAATTATTGGGTTTGATATTTGAAATGACTATCAAATAAATGAAAAAACAATTGATTGCATTTGGGTGTGCAGAGCCTCCAAGAGTAACGAGCTTAAAGAATGTGGAACCTATTGCAACATTCGAATATTATGGGGATGATGAATATTTCGTGGCCGACAGTCGAGGATACGAATACATTGCTGACAAGTTAGCCCAAGAATTCCTTGAATCTCGTAACGGAACTATATGGAACGACCGTCTGAAACTGAGGAAGGTAGGCTCCTCTCATGAACCATATTTATCCTTTAAAATCTTTTGTTCTGAAACACGCTTTTAGTAAAGGTATATTTTTGGTGATGACTTCATGGTCCAGATCGTTAAAGAAAACGAATATACAGACAAAGGTGTCAAGATTTTGACAGAGGACGGTTCAGCATATACTGCGGAAAGCGCTATTGTTTCTGTCAGTTTAGGGGTTCTTCAAACGAAACTCATTAGTTTTAAACCTGATTTACCTGTATGTATATCTATTTGCTGTATCAAATTTTATATGAAGTCACTAGATCTGTTCTATTTAGTGAATTTATAACGCTACTACATAAACACCTGCAGCTATGGAAGCTACTGGTGATATATAAGTTTGATATGGTTATTTACTGTAAAATCTTCATGAAATTTCCATCTAAATTCTGGCCCACTGGACCTGG
>APFE030088181.1:0-29218 GCA_000404065.3 Pinus taeda
CCCCCCCCCCCCCCACTACACAAAGGAATATTGCCAGAATTTTGGGGTTCACCATATCCCATTTGCCGTCCAAATACCTTGGGGCTCCCCTCTCTGATTAGGCCATCAAACTTGCTTCTTGGAGGTCTCTCCTTGATAAATTAGAATCAAAGCTTTCATCTTGGACTTTCCGTGCTCTAAATATGGCAGGCAGACTCGTCTTAATCAAATCGGTCTTACAAGCAATTCTATTGTATCTTTTTTCCATCATGGCAGCTCCAAAATGAGTCCTTAAAGCCATACGCAACCTTCAGCGCAACTTCCTATGGGGCTCCACTGATCTGAATCGAAAATGGGCTCTTGTTAATTAGAAAGAAGTTTGCAAAATCAAATCAGAAGGAGGACTAGGATTACGGGATCCGCTTCAAAGCAACAATACAATGGGAGCACGAGTGTGGTGGAACTGGATCTCCAAACCTCATTCACCATGGGCTAGATTATGGCAAGCAAAATATGCCCAGGGAAGTCAATGGAGCGATCTCATAGGAATCAACTCCACAACCCAAGGATTACCCATCTGGAACACTGCAAAGATTCACAGCAACTTCATTCAAGAACACAGCTTCTGGGAAATTCACTCAGGCACGACAGCAAGGTTTTGGGAGGATTCGTGGCAGCAACTCCCTAAACTCGCAAATTTATTTCAAAAGCCTCTTTGGCAAACTCATATGCAGCAAGCGAACCTCACCCATGTTCACCAATTCTGGCAACAATCCACGCATCATGACTTCCAAACATGGAAACCAGCTAGCCTTTGGCAGATGGATTGGCAGGGAGAAACGTATTCTGATATTGATCAGGAACTCACATACCGAAGAGTTCGTTACTCCAACCAGTAGGACAAACTCAGATGAGGTCACACACCCAAAGGAACATTTACCACTAAAGAAGCCCATCAATTGCGCTATTCAAACCTCCAAGCGGACAAAGATCAAATATGGGGACAAGTTTGGCTACCAGGGCTATGGCACTAGATCTCAACTTTCTTATGGCTTTTAAGTAAAAGACGCATTCTCACATGGGACAATTTGATAAAACGGGGATTCATTGGGCCATCAAGATGCCCAAATTGCAATCTCAACTCTGAAACCATCAGTCATTTAATGGAAACATGTCTGCTAGCTAAGCAACTTTGGGAGAAAGTTGAGAAATGCAACATGAGAACGGACCCAAGGATGGAGGATGTAACGGAAAATATCAGGAACTGGACCAAGAACCCGTTCAAAAGCCAACTTCTCAAATCTCTGTGGAGTCTTATACCAGGCTTTTTGTATTGGATTCTCTGGAAGGAGAGAAACTACAGAATCTTTAACAATACATACCGGTCAATAGACGCTCTGTGGCTCGTCTTCATAAAAAACATATAGGAAACCTTAGCCATAAGAACCTGGTATGATACAGACATGCCAGAATCTCAGCAGGAGCATAATATATTGAAAGAATGGAATCTAAACCTTTCTGCCTTAGCCAAGGTCATCACCCGTCCCCCAATCAGCTCCACCTCCCCGTCATCCTAGTCCCCACCAGCAACCAACTCATACAAGCTGAACTTCGACGGGGCGGCCAAAGGTAATCCGGGACCTGCCAAATTTGGGGGAATCTTCAGAAGCCACACAGGAGCATTATTGCACATATACTATGGATCAATAGGCAAAGACACTAACAATGCAGCAGAACTGGAAGGACTCTGGGAAGGGATCTGTCTAGCAGAACAACAGCACTTCTTCCCTCTTAAGGTCGAAGGAGATTCTTTCATTATTATAGCCGCGGCTAAAAGAATACAGGCTGGGGCTACTGCAGTCAAGATTTCGCAACAAGTTGGAGACTGCTCAGTAGATTGGAATCCCTGGAGGAAAAGCTAAAAAATCCCCAAAGCATAACCTTCCAGCATGTAAGAAGAACAGCAAACCAGGTAGCGGATAGAATGGATAACCAAGGTGTATCTCAGCTATTAACATACTTCTCAGGCTCACTGGACATGTAGATGATGACCAACTCAAAAAGGACTGCATCTCTTTGGTGCAAAAAGATCGCTCCCTCCCGGATGCGGGTGTCTTACACGCGTAGTAGACCAGAGGCTCCTCACATGGGCATGTGTCAGCCCGAACGAGCCATGCAGTACCCTGCAGACTATTTCATAAGGGCGCCTGCAGTTGATCCTCCGCAAGTGTTATTACCCATCCTTTCTTCCTTTATTGTCCTCCTGCAAATCTGTGAGATTGCGCTTCAAATGCTGGGAACCTCTGTCACATTCCCGCATTCTTTCGAAGCGTATGGGCACTCAGTGGCAGCCTTGGAACATCCTCTGGTTCTGTGGGGGATTGCGCAGGGACATTCCTGCTCTTTGGTAAACTTGGCAATGCAACACAAGCGTCTGAGAATGAGCAGCCGTCGAGGAAGCTCAAGGGGTCGAGCTTCAGCTTAGAGGACCACAATTTCTCCCTCTTCCTCAGTTGAGGTAACTTCTGACCATCACCACTTCCATGGTAGAGCAGCAGGCCGTGGCAGAGCACCTGGGTGTGGAGAAACCCTGGAATGCGGACACACAATGCATCCCATAGTCAGGTGCCTACTATTGATCTGCAACCCCCTATCAGGGAAAGCTTTTCCCCAGCCACTCAGGTTGCCCTAGCGGGCCCCAGTGAACCGGCTCAGAGGATCCAACTCTCCGACTCGGACGACCCCCAGCAATTCTGGCGTAAGGGGGAGGAAGAGCCATATACCACCGATGATGAATAATTCAACCAACAGTTCGCTCTCAACTGCCGGGAAGGGAAAGCTTTTCTTTGTTTTCGCTCCTCGTTATCTGCATGTGTTCGGTTTCAGTCTAGATTTCAAAATCTATGTGTTGGCTATCCATATGTTATATGTGTCGACTATAAGCAATGTCATGAGTCGTAATGTTAGTCTTTCATAGCATCCAATTTTTGTACCTGTTCAATTTTGGATATGTCTAAACTTGGGCAAACTGTCAATCTCTCGGCAGGAGTTACAGGGCCACGGCCCTGTTGTAATAGTGATGTAATTTTTGACTTTTTGTAATATAAATAGAATAGCCTGATTCAGGCAAAAACAAACAAAACAAAACAAAACAAAACAAACATGTAATGATCTAGACTAACTGAGAATGGAATCTAATCTAAGAACTATTATGACTGTTGCATGCATGTGCTAATTTAGAAAATGCAGAAGAAGCCTTTTTTATGTTTTATTTTTATGAATGCAAATGTTAATTTTCAGTTGCTCTTTGGCAAGGGAGACAGGTATGGAGGGGAAGGTATGGACTAGTATCAAGGGTATGGAAGCTAGGTGGAGGCCTAATCTATGCTCAGATGACAATTTTTGCTAATTTCAGGGTTAAAACAGGCTCCTACAGGGTTTCCTGTAGTACTACAAGATTTCCTAGTTCTACTACAGGATGCCTTGTTTTACTACAGGAAACAAGTCGCAAGCTTAGAAGATGGTGGGAAAGGTGTCTAATGTGGAAATAAGGCATGGATGAGGCTAACACTATCCAAGTCTCAATTAGATTCTTCAAGATGGTTGGATTTTCTCAATGGAAATGACAACTTTGCTTACAAAACAAGAATTCAGATTTATGGTTTAGTGGAATTTGGCAGCATGGGTGGATAGGACTTGGATGAGGAAAATGAGATGAGGTCTCCCTACAAACTAGAAGCTCATACAACAACATACACTCTTGTCTTCATTTATTCACAAACTCATCTATACGTGGAAAAGGTTTATTCAATGGAGGAAAAAGAGTTATTATTAGCTAATGGCTAAGTTCATGAATGGAAGTGCTTTGAGACCGTAGCAAAACTCAAGAGATCCAAATTCCAATTGCAAATAATCCTAAGAAACTTCAAATACAATGATCTATTAACCAAGAAACCCTAGATTATGCAGTAATCAAACAGGAAATATGTTTTTGGGCTATTTGAATGGAACCCTCAAGTCATGATCCGATAAGGGAGATGAGGTGAAAGCCACTATCACAATATTTTATGGAGTGTAAACTGTTACTAAGATACCACTGATCTAACTATCTACAAATGGAAGAAAACTAATTAATCATCAAAACACTTGTAGATTAACAAAACCAAAATCACTTCAGCAGCTAACTATGAATGTGATCTAAGCATACATGTACAAAAAGAGTAACTTCTGCTACTAGGGTTGGGCCCTAACCCAAGAGCTTCAAGCCTCTTAGTGAACTCAGTGCAAGATCAATGAAATGCTTCTCATCTTCATTAAAATATCAAAAATACACAAGAGTCATTAGTCATAATGTCTTAGCTCGAAAAATTCCTCTTGGTTACAACAACAAAAAGTCAAATCCTAATGATCCTCTAAGCCTTCCTATTTATACAACTAAAGCTATGAATAGCTTCCTTAAATTTAGGGAGGCTTGGCTCCCAACTTGAGAGCAACTGGTCTTCAACTATCACTGGCTTGCCTGCCAATGACCTTAATGGCTCAGCTGCCTGTAACTCTGAGATGATGAGACCTGGTGGAGGAATCTTCGAGTGTGTGAGGAGTTAAGGAGGGAGATCCAATCTCCTAAAATCCCTCTTTATTGTCTAATTCAAGTTCCTTCACTTTAATTAGCCAAAATTTTCTCCAAAACCTGCAATCAATGCACATTAGACCACAAGACATGACATCTCATCTTTACCCTTATTAGTAAGAAAAATATAACAAAACATGTAAAGAAATGTGAGAAAAGTTGTTTTTAATAAGTTGGAGAGTGGCATTAAGGTCCATATAATTTACCCATTGATGAGCCTCATCAAACTACATGGTGCCAAAAATTTTACCAAGCTCGACCTTCACTCAAGGTATCACCAAATAAGGATAAAGGAAGTTGAAATTCTAAAGATTGCCTTCCAAGCTCATGAAGGCCATTATGAGTTCTTGGTCAAGCCATTTGGTCTTTGTAATGCCCTATCCACTTTTCAAAGCCTCGTGAACCACCTTCTAAAACCATATCCTCGAAAATTTGTCCTGGTCTTTTTTTATGACATTCCCATCTACAACATAACATGGGGCACTCACCTTCAACATGTTGACCAGGTATTGTAACAGCTCAAAGATTTGTCAAATTGTCCAAGTGTTCCTTTGGCATGGAATAAGCCCAAGGAGCCTAATCAGAGTCATATTTAGTTAGTTGAGTTAGTAAATCCCGTAATAGGTTATATGCATTAATAATAATTGTAAGTAGTTGACGCACATTATAGAAAGGGACCACAATTAGTTATAACGGGCCATAATTAATAAATAAAGTGGTTAACCCATATTATGCAAGGGACCACTTGTAGTTATGGTTTTGGATGTCATAAAGCTATAAATAGTAGTCGTATATAACAAGGGAAGAATCATCGAGTCTTATTTTAATTGGGATATACTTTGTTGGAGGTTTCCCCCTCGAAGAGGCAAGTGAACATTGTATTCTTCTTCTGAATAATAAAATACCTTTGCATATTGTCTCATTTCGTGTGATATTTCTATGTTTCAGGCCATATTGTTTCGTATTTCTAGTATTTTGGTCTTCTCACAGGTCAAGTGCATAATAAGTGGCTATATATGTGTCCCAACATCTTTAAACCATGGGATCTATCATTGAGCACATAAACCTGAAGATTTGGGGAGGCATGCATGCAGAAACTACAAGAGGTGGGCATGCTTGTTGGACTCCCTTGTAACCCCTGTGGGTACCCCTTCAAGTAGTAATGCATTAGAAAAAACAGCGCACAAGCTACACTTCCACGTACCCTTCAGTATATCAGAAGCCCACCCAAGGTAACCTGAAACCTAACCTTAGATAAGTCGTCGGTCATCTTGCTGCTACAGTACACTAAGAATAACACTTGGGGAGATTAATCGCATGGACAATAGGGTAGTCAATTAGTACAGCTAAGGGTGTGATCGATCCTCCTTAGTTCCCTGAAATATTGGTCCAAGTGCTATTGTTGGACCCATGCGCATATTGCAATCTGTAGCACTTTCCACTCCTTTGAGACCATAGTTCCCTCAACTATCTAAAGATCGCCCCCTACCTTTTCGTCAAAATGAGATCTAGTAGTTTGGGTTTGGCCACTACTACCTAGATCAGATCTAGTAGTGGAGGTACTACCACCACAATACATATCATATTCAGAAGTTGGAGTTTTCACAACGCAAATTAGACTCTTTGTGCGGTGAGGGTTTTGTTCATTCTTCATAAAGCTCATATATAAGTCCTAGATGTCCATTGTGATAGGGCCCAGTGTGTGGAGTCATTCAGAACCAAGGACAATGTCACAACCACCCATTTCAATGGCAAACATGTGGCTTTTGAGGTGATAATCCCCCATTTGAATCTTAATATTTTCACAACGTCCTTCTCATTTCATGGTCCCCCCATAAATGATAAGGACTTGGAAATTAGATACCACCCTGACAAAACAATGAACTACTTCTTCTACTCTATGATGGACAAAGTTATGTTTGATGCCACTATCAATCAGCGCCACTAATGGCTGATGTTTAATAAAACCTCGAATTTTGAGAATACAGGGAGAGGAAAATTCAGACAAGGCATGGATTGAGATAACTAGCTCATCTGGCATAGCTAGAGTATTAGTGTCCAGGTCTGTTAGGGGTTCACCCTCTTCCTCCTCAATCACTTCAGTGGATAGAGCTTCATCGGCGAAGCTATTTTCAGTGGCATCAATTTGAAAGTACTTAGGTTCCTTGCATTTCTGTCCTGGAGAGTATTTTTCATTACAATAGTAGCAGAGTCCTTGTTTCCTTCTTTTGGCTATTTCTTCCTGCGATATGTTTTGAACCTTAAGTGTTTGGGAGGGGCCCATAGTCAAGGTGGGACCTGCCCATGGGATGAAATTTGAACGATATGATTGGGCATTTAAAGTGACTTCAACCTCTAAGTCCTTGTTGCATGCTTCCAACAATAGTTGGGTGATGCATTCTGACATGGGCTTGGATGGCTTCCTTTAAGCCACTGATGAAACATTTCAAGTAAAAGGCATCTCCTAGTCCTTTATTCTGGATGGCCAATTTTTCAAAGGTTGCAATGTAGTCTTGTACTATACCTATTTTCCTGAGCTTACTAAGATGACCCATAAAGTGAGATTCTCGATCAAAGCGATCACAAATGGCTTCGGAGAACATGTTCCAAGTTGGCCTCCCTAGATAGCATTTATGATGGCACTGCCACCACTGCCATTACTCTTGGTCCAAGTAAAGAGCTCCCACATGTAGTTTAGTTTCATGTTCCCATATATTGTTACGGCAGAAATATTGTTCCATTTCTACCATCCATACCGCCAGGTTAGAGCCATCAAATTTTTCCATGTCCAACTTGGGTTTCCAGTGGCTCGAGTATTGGTGACCTCCATGGAAATGAATGTGATGGCTGGATTCTCCTTCTATGTGTGCATCAACATTATGTTCTTCCCTTATGGGTTCATGAGAGATCTACAAGATATTCAATGTTTTTGTGATTTTTTCGATGGATGCCTCGAATTTATTGAGTCATTTCTCAAGAGCTTCAACTCTCTCTACTACCTTCTTTGCAGCCATAACTTGAGACCTAGTACCATACATACACTAGCCTTGGTTAAATTTTGAGCTTACTTAAGAGTAGTATGGTTGGAAAGAGGGCAAGCTCAAGAGTCTAGTGATTTAGGTCACTTGAAGCCAGATTAGGAAAAATTTAGGACCGCATGAAAATTGGGGGCTTACAGGTGAATAGTACCACTATGATCATCTTGTCATCCTGAATATTATGGACTAGGTCTCTTCCAAGTCACCTGAGATGCCTCAGACTTTTCTTTTACTCCATAATGAGTTTTACTCCCAGTTTATCAATATTGTAGTGTTCGAATTCTAGATTTCTTGATACTGCAAAATATCCTGTGGAAATCAGGCATAGGTTGTAGAAATAGAAACCCCAAGGTCTTGGTACTACATAATGTGTTGCAAGAATCTAATATGGACTATGGTGACCAAAACCCTCAGTGCACAAAGAGTCTCATCTGCACTATGAAAACCCCAACTGCTGAATCTGATTTGTACGATGGTGGCAGAAACCCAACTGTTGGATCTGATCTGGATAGTGGCGACCGAAACCCAACTACTAGATAAAATTTGGAAGAAAAGGTAAGGGGTGATCTACATATAGCCGAGGGAACTATGGTATTAAAAGATTGTCAGGTGCTATAGATCATAATATATGCAGGGGTCCAACAATAGTACTTGGCCCAATATTTCAAAGCACTAACTAAGGAGGATCGACCATACCCTTAGCCATACTACCTGACTACCCTATTGTACATGCAAGTAATATCCCTGAGTGTTGTTCTCAATGTAATATAGTAGCAAGACTATCAATGACTTATCTAAGGTTAGGTTTCAGATTTCCCTAGGGGGCCTCCGATATACCCAAGAGTACATGGAAGTGTTGTCTGTGTATGATTCTATCTAATGCACTACTACTCTAAAGGGTACCCAGAGGGGTCACCTCTTATATTTCTCGTATGCATGCCTCCCCAAATTCATAGGTTTATGTGCCCAATGATAGATCTTGTGGTTTAATGATGTTGGAACACGTCTCTAGCCTAAAAAAAAAATCTGTAAAAATTGGAGGTACAATTGGTCTTGGAAAGTGCTCTGATACTACTTGTTATGCACTTGACCTGCAAGAAAACCAGAATACCATAAATATGAAACAATATGGCCCAAAACACATAAATATCACATGAAATGAGACAAGTTGAAGATATTTTATTATTCAGATACAGAATACAATGTTCACTTGCCTCTTCGAGGGGGCAACCTCCAACAGAGTAGAGATCAATTACAATAAGACTTGATGAATCTTCCCTTACTATCTACGACTATTTATAGCTTTATAACATCCAAAACCCTAACTATTGGTGGTCCCTTCCATAATACGGGTTAACAAGTTTATTTATCAACTACGGCTCATTTATACCTATTTGTGATCCCATTTTATAATGTGGGTCAACCACTTACAATTATTATTAATGTGGATAACCTCTTACAGGTTTAATTGACTCAACTAACTAACTATGAATCTGACTAGGCCTCTTGGGCTTCTTGCATAAATAAAGGGGTTAGGGTTGGACCCTAACAGTTTTGGTTTTCAATTTGTGCATACATTTTATTTCCCAATATTCAATAAATAAAGTAGGGTTAGAAATAGAGAGAGGGTTTTAGTGGATACAAGTTTAGATTTATCATAGATGAACAAGTACAAGGATAGGATTGCAATGAAATGGTAAAGGAATCTAATCTTCTTGTTATTAGCACCTCGTATGGAGGTATTATCCCCAATTGGAGCCAGATGGTGTAACATCTAATGATCAGGTTAAAAAAATTCAAATTTTCTAAATCGTTGTCCAACGTTATTTTCTCATTACTCAAATTTTCAATTCAATAAGTCTTTATAACTTTTATCATATTTTTTTCATGACAACCAATTCTTCATTTTTGTTAAGTCCATCTTCTCTAAATTTTCCTATCTCAAACTGAAAGATGTGGTCAAATTCATTTTTTTAACTATTTCTTTTTTTAATAAAAAATTAGAAAAATGGCTAAAAAGTCGATAGTCTAATTATCTAACCCCACATTTTTATTCTCAAATATTGTGTCCAAGAACTTATTATGCACTTACGTCCCTACAAAGTCAAGGCAAATCCAATCCATCAATCAAATGCCAAGTCATGAGTTCAACAAGCTCGTGCATGTGCCCAAAGCCTGTAATAGAGTGCTTCATGCCAAAACTCCGCGCAAGGGATCCAAGTCAACAACTATGTCTCCCAATGCACTAACTTGATTAGTTAAATAAAAAGGAAATACGATGGTCATCTAGAAGTAAGATCAAGGATTCACATTCATTTCGGCCACCCCAACCTACTAAATAAACAATAAAGGGGAGCGGTATCAAATAAAAAGCACCATTTTTTTATGAAGGCAATGTGGTAGTCATAGATTGGATCTACCCCCCTAGTGTTATTTCAAAACCATTCTAATGGCCCCCAAAATAAATATAAGATCGAAAAGTGGCATCATTGTGGGTTTTTCCAATCTAGGTTGCATATTTTTTATGGCCATTATCATTGTATTCACTAGGGAAAATAAGCCCTCCTCTGATACCAAATCAAAGCAAACTAGAAGCACAGGGGCTTCACTCAATGAACCTCTTACATATCACACACATTTGTGGGATACTAAACAATACCCTTGACTACATATTGGAAAATACCTCTAAAAATCACATTATTTCACCCCCTACCAATATGAATCCAATACACCTTCCAAATTTAAATAACCCCTATTTTTCACTAGATATTGCAGGGGTCCATTTTTTTGTTAACATTTTTTATACCCCTTTATATTTTTTCATTAATTTTGAGCTCCATTTTCTATATTTGCCAATACAAAAACCCTTTACCCCCATTATATGCTCAATATATTATGTCATTTTTTCCTCGATATATATCTGCTAATATGAATGTGTTGGGTGTGTGTTATATTCTTTCTATGATTAGTCGCATGCGCAGGGGGCAACAGCTCCGCCTATTTGTTGCGTAGAGTGCAATAGGGGCTCACAAGGGGCCTGCAGGCCCCCTTATTAGGGGGTTTCAAGGGGGTGGTAGCCCCCTTATACAGGGTCCAAGGCAGCACCCCGGGAAAACAACAAATTGGACCCTATATTAAGTGGGCAGACCTACCTATGGTTTTGTGCATGGGTTTTGCACATGGTTTTGGGCATGATGCTCTTTTTCCCATGGTATTTTGTAGATTTGGTAAAGGGAACTACGATTATGTTCTAATCCAAGGTTAATGGATTGGGGTTTATGAATGCTTCAACATGTATATATGTATTGTAACATTGAAACGAATATAATGAAAATCATTCTGGTAGTCCTAGTCTTGGAATTCAGGGGAAAATCTTTGTGTATATATGTTTTATGTTCTTGTGATTGTTTATTTTCTGTTTTTATAATCCGTATGCAGGTAATTTCTATATGGGGTTAAAACCTACATTTGGTATCAGAGTTGTTTTGGCTTCAAGGGGACACCTTTGCTGCTAAGAGGTTTTTCTCGGGCCTGTGGTAGACCCTTTTCAATGGGAGATCTACGAGATCGATTATTGTGGTGAATGAAGATGGTGACCAGTGGAAAGATAGAGATCAAGAAATTTAATGGTCATAGTTTTGAGTTGTGGAAACTGAAGATGGAGTACCTACTGGTGGATAAAGATGAGTGGATTGCAGTAGATCCAGTTACTAAACCAACGACAATGTCAGTTGAAGACTGGGTGAAGTTGGATCGAAAAGGAAAGAGCACAATATGGTTGTGTATCTCAGATACAGTATTGTCGAATGTATCAGGGGAAGCTACGGTGAAGGCTTTGTGGGAAAAGTTAGGGACTTTGTATCGATCAAAGTCTTTGTTGAACAAATTGTTACTACAGAAAAAGTTGTATAACCTGAGGATGAAGGATGGAGATTCGGTGATAAAGCATTTGAAAACCTTTAATACTATGGTAAGCCAGTTGCTATCTATTGATATTGAAATTTCAAATGAAGATAAGTGCATCAGCTCATTGTGTTCTCTTCCGGATTTGTGGGATAGTTTGGAAGTTGCAATAGGTAGCAATACAACTACCTTGAATTTTGATGAAATAATATCATCCTTGTTGTCAGAGGAGATGAGATGAAAAAATATGGAGGTCCAGAATGGAGATATCTTATCTATACGAGGGTGGTCCCAGAACCTAAACAAAAATAATTCCTTGAGTGGGAGATCTAAATCTCCAGGAAAACCTGTAAAGGTGTGCTAGAAATGCGGAAAGGAATGGCACTTGAAAAAGTACTGTGGATCTAAAGCTCCTAAGAAAGGAAATGGAACTAATGATGCTCCTTCTGTAGAGGTGAAAACCACCTCATATGAAGGCAGGGATGTGTACTTTGCTTCTTCTTCAAGTACACATGTAGATCATGAGGAATGGTTTATTGACTCAAGTGCATCCTTTCACTTCACTCCCCATAGGGAGTGGTTCTTCATGTATGAGAAATATGATGGTGGTGATGTCTTCTTAGGGGATGACCAGAAGGCTGGAATCATTAGATGTGGAAAATTCAAGCTGAAGTTGCAAGGTGGAAGGATGAGAATAGTTTTGGGTGTTCTACATATTCCTGCATTGGCCAAAAATCATATTTCTGTAAGAAATATGGATGATGGAGGTGTAAAAACAATCTTTGAGAAGGATACCTACAAGATGGTTCAGGGAGCACTGGTATTGATGTGGGGAGCTTGGATTAGAAATCTACACAAGATTTTGGGTAGCACTGTCATTGATGGGTGAAATAGTTATGTGGTTCCTCAAAGTGGAGTAGAAAATGTAGTGGTCTTTGGAGAAAAGACCATGTTATGGCATCAAAGGCTTGGATATATTGGAGAGAAGGGCCGTCGAATACTTCATGGTAATAGTATGGTGGAAGGTATGTCTAATTTCTCTCTAGATTTCAATTGCTGTGAACATTATGTATATGGGAAGGAGAATTGAGTGAGTTTCCCCTCTAATGCTAAGAGGACGAAAGGGATATTAGAGCTTGTGCAGAGTGATGTGTTTGGACCTATGTCGGTTCCATCACTGGGTAAGTATGTGTAATATGTATCGTTTATAGATGATTTCTCCAGGAATACATGGATATATTTCCTCAGGATGAAATCTGAAGTCTTTGACAGGTTTAAATAATTTAAATCTCTAGTGGAAAATGAGACAGAGGAGAGGATAAAGGTGCTAAGGACAGATAATGGTGGAGATTTCTTGATCCAAATTTAAAAAATATCACAAAAAATTATAGATACAACCATAAATATAGAGATGCAGCAGAAATAACACTTCGTTTCATTAATATTAGATATTGAAATATGCTTACAAATAGAATGGAAATAAGACTAGATCGAGCGATGGTAACTTATCTGTGAGAAGAGATGTGGCAGCTACATGCTTTTGAACTGTGTTAAAATGAGGCTTGAAGGCCTATTTATTATTGAGAAACAATGGAAAATCCAAAAACCTAACCCTATGAGATGAAACACCAAACTATGGGCCCTATTGGGGTAAATAGTTACATCAACTTCCCGGGGTCGTAACTTGGGCATACGATCTCCGTTTGATGCCTATGATACCTCATTACAAAGATTTATTCAAGAAATAAAAATGATGACAATGAATATCAAGTTAAAAAATCGTATTCATCGCCGGTTATTTTCCAAAAAACATCGTTTAGGGTCTGAAAAAAGCTCGAGAAGTTCAGGACCCGAAAAAACTGCCAAAAATAGTAAATTGTGTTACAATTAAGAAAACTGAAAGACTAAAAGAAACAATGGTGGGGTCCAAGTGGAATAGGAAGGTGGACACCAATATCCACCTAGATCATTCCTCCCCCCTTAAGAAGCAATGGTCCCCATTGCGTTGAGTTCCTCCATGAGATGAGGAAACTTTCGCTGAACTTGGTCCCTAGTGAGCCACTTTCCCTGGTGAAGGAGTTGGACTGCTTTGACAACTCGATATAATTGGATCCTTTGTTTTCGAGTGTTATTGATTTACATTTCCATGATTCGATCAGTGGTGGCTTGTTCCATGCAGTCTGGATTTAACTCCGGTGATGTGAGTTGTTCTACAATATCGGATGTGTCAAACAATGGTGGAAAGCAGGGCCGAAGGCAGTTCACATTGAACACTGGGTGTAGACCAAGGAATGGTGGAATGTTGAGATCAGAGGCATTGTCCCCTACTGCCTTGGTGATGGTGTATGGCCCATATTACAGCAGGTGAAGCTTGCGGTGGCACCCAGTGAGGCACTCCTTCTGCAAATGTAGCCAAACTTTGTCGCCCACATGGAACTTGTGTGGCACTCGATGTTTATCATGTCGCTACTTGTACTTAGCACTGGCTCTATCCAATATGTCATGGACCTGATGGAAAATTTGTTGAATGTGCTCAATGAATTTGTTTGCCTTGTCGGCTTTGGATTGGACATGAGTTGAATCTGCCTGAGTAGTTGCAAATGGTATGGTCACACTAATGGGACATAGTGGCTGGAATCCAAAACCCACCTAAAAAGGGTTGTGGCTAGTCAAGCTATGGAGAGCCTGGTTATAGTTATGTTAGACATAGGGGAGGCTCTCATCCCATGTGCATGGATGCATTGAGTTGTACATGTGCAGAAAGTGTATGATCATCTTGTTGACGAATTTTGTCTGGCCATCAGTTTGGGGATGGAAAGTTGTGGACTTAGTGAGATTGGTGTCCAACATCGACAAGAAATTGGATCAAAATGTACTAACGAACATGTTGTCCCAATCTAAGATGATAGACTATGGGATCCCAAAGTGTACACGCACTCATTCAAAGAAGAGTTTAGCAGTGGCTTCTACTGTGATATTCTTCTTGCAAGCTGCCATAATGGCCATCTTTGAGAATCTGTCAATGACCATAAAAACACAGTCGTTTCCATGCTTAGTAGAAGGAAGGCCCGACATGTAATCCATGGAGATGTATTCCCAAGGTCAACTAGGGGTAGGCAACGAAGTATAGAGGCCTTGCTTCTTGATGGTTGGTTTGGCAATGGCGTAAGTAGTGTAGTATTTGATGTACTTCCCGACATCCTATCGAATATTCGACCAATAGAAATACTTTTGTAATACTACCACTATTTTCTTGACCTTGAAATGCCTAGCGACCCAATAGTGCATTCTGGAGATGGAAATATGGAACTTGTCAACCCTCCAAGGGCGTCTAGTATGTGTGGCTAAATTTTGGTTTGCTTTTGTAGAGAAATAGCCAACCAGAAGTCTCGTGCCCACAAGAGTTGAGCACGATGGTTAACGCCATGATCGGTGGTCAGTTGAGGTAGTCAACAACATTATTGGTGCTACCCTTCTTGTACTTGATATTCAAATGGAAATGTTTCAGGTATGTGGACCACTTCTGATGGCGATCATTCTATAAATTCCCTTGCGTCTCTAGGAACTGCAGGGTTCGGTGGTCTGTGTGGATGATTGTTTCCTTCCCCAAAATGTAATGCTTCCATTGTTGGCAGGCTTGCACAATGGAATACATCTCTTTTTCATAAGTGCGATACTTCTGGAATGTATCTAAAAGTGTCTCACTATGATATGCCATTGGATGCCTCCGTTGAGTAAGGATTGCCCCAATAGCATAGTCATAGGCATCTGTCTAAATCTCAAATGGTTGTTTTAAGTCTGGTAATGTGATCATTGGTGCAGAAAAAAGGCGATGTTTCAACTCTACGAATGCTTTCTGTTGAGAATCAAACCAAAATAATTTTGTTGTCGCTCCTCCCTTGGTGACTTGACTCAAGGGCCAAGTGATATGAGTGAACCCCAACGCAAACTTGCAATAGAAACTGGCAAGACCTAGAAAGTTGCAAAATTCTGTCAGAGTGGTTGGGGCGGGCCAATCTCGAATGACTTGGATCTTGGTAGAAGGCGGCATTTCTAGCTGACGCGAAGATCCCATCCTTGGTGAAGCCACCCAATGGTATACGGTTGTGGGTGTGTTGTGATTGGTAAGCCCAGCCGCTTCATGACCTTTGCTAAAATGAGGTTCTTTTGGCTCCCGCTGTTGATAATGAACTGTTGTGGGGAACCCTTTACCCACATATGGGAGGGGAAGAGGCACTCCTCCTCCTCTCGATATTTGGGTTCCTCCTTCTAGATCTTTGTGGTGGAAATAGTGCAATTGGGCTATGCATCGATAATATTCTTCCCTTTGTCATTCCCCTTGTCAAGTTCTGACTCAGAGTCGAAACATGCATCTGATTCAGAAGCCTTCAACTCGGCCACCAGTGACATCTTGGCCTGACACTCACTTGTGTTGTGAGTGGAGCTCTTATGGAACTCACACCACTTTCCCATGTCCTTCTTTGGCTTCGTGGTGTTGTTCTTTTCTTGCAGATTTGGCAGGTTGTCTTGGGTCGCCCTGTCTTAGATTTTTCCTTTGTTCTGCAGTTTGGGGGCACCTTTCCCTTTCTTCAGAGTTGGAGATCCAAAGTCTCGTTTTGTATGTTTAAGCTTCTTCTCCATCTTGACAGTGTATCAATATGTCATGCCGAGCGAGAAGATGGACAAGAACTCCATCTCATCTTGGATGTATTTGTGTAGGCAGTCGCAGTACTTGAGTACCAAATGTTTCTCAAAACCCTTCATACCTAACTTCATGCGAAGGGTATGAAAAACATTGGTAAACTCTAGCACGTGTTGGTCCCTTCCCTGCTACAGCGTGGTCTAATTTATCTATTTCTCTCATAGCTCCCGACAAGGTAGTACTACTCTTTGATGGCATCATGGAATGAATTCCAAGTGGGTGCGGTTGAAAAAAGTGAGGGTGCACTTGCATCCTTTTTCTCACAGTAGGTTTCCCACTAGTCCTTGACGTGGTGGGTGGCTTTGAGAAAGAAAAAGTAATATTTTCCCGACTGGAAAAATCATGAACATAAAAAATCCTTCTAGCTGATTTAGCCATTTATCTACAGCATCTGCATCTATTTGGGCCTCAAATATGGAAATGTCAAAGTTTACCTGTAACTTAAAAGAAGTGGCGCCTCCATAGTGGTTGTTGGATGTGGATGTGTTGCTGGTGAGCAACTGATGAAGGATCTGGGAAAATTTATCCATCATTGCATTCATTTATTTCTCGAGGGCCTCCTCGAGAAATATTTTGATAGGATCTACTGATCCATCGTCTTTCTTTTCTTCCCCCATGGGAGGCAGTCAGGATTTGCGAGGCTGGTCTTGCAAAGGTTTGACTAGTTCAAACCCTAACTCCTTATATCCCGACCTTGTTGGGGACATTCAAAGAAAAATAGAGAAAGAGAAGACCGCTCTGATACCACTGATTTGAATTTAAACAGGAACGCAAAAAATTACATACACAACTGTAAATATAGAAATGCAATAGAAATAACAGTTCATTTCATTAATATCATATACTGAAATATTCTTACAAATAGAATTGAAATAAAACTAGCTCGGGCGATGGTAAATTATCTCTGAGAAGAGATGTAGCAGCTACATGCCTCTGAACTATGTTACAATGAGGCTTGAAGGACTATTTATTATTAAGAAACAATAGAAAACTCTAAAATATCCAAAAACCTAACCCTAGGAGATGAAACACCAAACTATGGGCCCCGTTGGGGTAAATTGGTACATCAACTTCCCGGGATCGTAACTTGGGCATACGATCTTCGTTTGATGCACACGATACCTCGTTAAAAATATCTATTCAATGAATACAATTGTTGACATGAATATGGAGTTGAAAATGTGTATTCACACACTATTTATTTTCCAAAAAAACATCGTTTAGGGCCTCAAAATGGATCCAGAATTTCAATGCCCAAAAAACTACCAAAAATAGTAAATTATGCTACAATTAAGGAAATTGAAAGAAACAATGGTGGGGGTCCAAGTGGAATAGGCAGGGGGTCACTAATATCCACCTGGAATAGTTCTGCAAGAAAGAATTTGAAGATATTTGTAAGAAGTGTGGTATAGCATGGAAGAAGACTACTCCATACACACCTTAGCAAAATGGAGTTGCAAAAAGAATGAATAGGACGTTGATGGAAAAGGAAAGAAGTATGCTCAGTGGTGTCGGGTTAGGACAGGAATTTTGGGTAGAGGCGATGGAGACTGCATGTTACCTGGTTAATATATCACCTTCATCAACATTGGAGGATAAGACTCCACATGAGGTATGGATTGGTAAGAAACCCTCTCTTTCACATCTGAGGGTATTTGGTTGTGATGCATATGTACATGTTCCAAAGGAGAAAAGAACCAAGTTAGATAGTAAATCTTAAAGGTGCATCTTTATTGGGTATAAGGATGGTTTAAAAGGTTATAATCTTTGCAACCCAGAAATAAGGAAGGTTGTGTACAGTCAAGATGTGGTATTTAGAGAGGTGAAAGATGTTATTAAACATGAAGTCCTACCAAAGGAGCCTGAGAAGATAGAGTTTGAGCTAAAGGAGGAAGAATCAGACTCTACAGTAGAACATGAAATGAAGAGCCACAAACTCCAGCTGTGAGAAGATCAGTTCGAGAAAGAAAGCAGTCATAAAGGTATAATACATTTGCTTTCTATTCAAATTTTGAGATCCCAGAACTGTTAGGGAAGCAGTAGATTCAGAGGATGGAAAACTCTGGAAAGAGGGCATGGTTGATGAAATGGCATCTTTAGATAAAAATGAGGCTTTAGATCTGGTGGAGTTGTTGGTTGGAAGGAAACCCATTGGAAGAAAATGGGTGTTTAAGAAGAAGATGAATGTAGAAGGCAAGGTGGAGGAATACAAAGCTTGGTTGGTAGCAAAAGGTTATTCCCAGGTGTCGGGAATTGATTTTGGTGATATTTTTTCTCTTGTGGCCAAGGTAGCTTATATTAGATTACTTGTATTTGTTGCTACTCCTTTTGACTTTGAGGTAGAACAGATGGATGTGAAGACAACATTTCTTCACGGGGATTTGGAAGAAGAGATCTACATGAAGCAACATTGCGAATTTGCAGTGAGGGGAAATAAAGAACTGGTATGCAGGTTAAAAAAAGTCTTGGTATGGATTAAAACAATCACCAAGGATGTGGTATCAAGAATTTGATAGATATATACAGGGACTTGGCTTCACCAGAAGCAAATCATATCACAATGTGTATTTTAAATTAATTGGTGACCGTGTTATTTATCTGGTCTTGTATGTGGATGATATGTTGCTAATTGGAAATGACAAAGAAATTATCCAGGAATTGAAGGCCCAATTGTCCTCCAAATTCAACATGAGGTATCTTGGTGTTGCAAACTATATTTTGGGCATGGAAATTAAAAGAGATCAGGCAAAGAGGAAGCTCTGGTTAAACCAGAGGAAGTATGTCGAGACAATACTGCATAGATTTAATATTCATGATAGTAAACCGGTGAAGATTCATTTTCATGTAGGTGTAAATTTATCTGTTAAGCAGTGTCCCAAGACATAAGAAGAGGAAGAAAACATGTCTCGTGTTCCATATGCAAGTGCAATCAGTAGCTTGATGTATGCAATGGTCTGTACTAGACCATACATTGCACATGTAGTGGGAGTATTGAGTAGGTTTATGTCAAAACCAGGGAAGGAGCATTGGATAGCAGTGAAGCGGGTTTTTAGGTATTTTTATGGCACTAGTGATCATGGTTTGTGTTATCAAGGAAGACCAAGATTGGATAGAGTTTTGGACATTCATGGCTCTCTATTTAAGCCTTTGACATGGTCTACCTCTTCATCTAGTCCTGATGATAAACCCCACTTGTTGGTTCGAAACGCGTCGGCAAAAAAATTCTCTTATGTGATTTCTATCGAAACACTTTTCTTAACGCATTATGGATCATAGAAGCCTAAATTCAAAAATTCATGCCTTTGTTGATGCATAATGGGTTGGAGATCTGGATCGGAGAATATCTATAAATGGGTATGTGTTTAACCTATTTGGAGGTGTGGTCAGTTGGATGAGCAAGAAAAAGTCAGTAGTGGCACTTTCAACTACATAGGAAAAATACATGGCAGCCACGCATGCAAGCAAGGAATCAGTTTGGTTGCAGATATTGTGTTCAAATATGGGGTTAGTAAAACGAGCTATAAGGATAGACTGTGACATCCAAAGTGAAATTTTCTTGGCAAAGAACCCTGCTTATCATTCAAAGACAAAGCACATTGATGTTCAGTGTCACTTTATGAGGGGTATGGTTGAGGACAAAAAGGTGTTGCTGGTAAAGGTGGACACTTTGAAGAATGTTGCAGATGCATTGACGAAGTTTGTGAGCATTGAGAAGTTTTCTTGGTGTAGAGAAATGATGGGCGTTGTAGGATGGACCAATGACTAAGCTCTCTTGTGACCCCCTATGTGGAAAAGAAAACAACAAGTGGGAGAATGTTGGGTGTGTGTTATATTCTTTCCATGACTAATTACACACGTGGGGGGTGATAACTCATCCTGGTCATTGCACCGGGCACAGCCCTCCCTGTCGAGGGATTTTAGGGGGGCAGCAACCCCCTTATACGAGGTTTAGGGCAGCTTCCCTAGGGAAAAAAAATGGACCTTATATTAGGTGGGCGGACCTACCTATGGTTTTGTGCATGGGTTTTACACATGGTTTTGGGCATGATGGTTTTCTACCCATGGTATTTTGTAGATCCGGTCAAGGGAACTACGGTTATGTCTAATCCAAGGTTAACGGAATAGGCTTTATGAATGCTTTGGCATGTATATATATCTATTGTAACATTGAAAGGAATATAATGAAAAACCAATCTGATAGCCCCAGCTTTGGGATCCAAGGGAAAATCTCTGTGTATATTTGTTTTATGTTTTATGTTCTCGTCATTGTTTATTTTTTGTTTTTATAATTCGTATGCAGGTAATTTTTATATGGGGTTAAAACCTACAGAATGCACGTGGTATGGTATTGCTCCCCCAGTGAAGCCCCCGTGAGTGGAAGGAACACTTGGAATGCAAAGCATGTGATGAGATTGAAACAAGTGTATGGATTGAAGCAAATTTCAAGCACAATTTCCCTTTGGATATGATCAAGGATGAGACTACAAGGATAAAAGTTCTTAAGGTGATCCACTTGGGGCTCTTATTCCATGCACAGAGGGGACCTAAAATGAATTTCACTATGGGGATGTCATTGCATTTCTTGTTAGAGAGTAGATAATTGATCTATGGTAGCAAGTTGCAAAAGATGGTGTGGGTTTGGCTAGATTTTTTTAATTATTTTCACATTGTGGAAATTGACTTTGGGGTTTCAAGAAATCCTCCTATTGTCAAGAGAAATAATAGTTTAAAATTGTGGATTGGTTTGTCTCCATATATATTTCCCAAAGCAAAGTTGTGCATGAGTCTCAATCTAGTTTCCAACCCATTCAACCATTCATAGAAAAACTTCACATAAATTTGATGTTTTAATGAAGACACTTTTGTCATTAGCAAGCAAATATATTCTAGAGGATGACAAGAAAGAAGATTGGTAACAAAGTAAGCCTATCATGAGGAGTTGACCCTAATCAATCTTTTCACTCTTCATGATGATCTATAAATCCAGTTTATGAGGGTCTTGTTAGTCTTGTTGGAAGTGGCATGTGATACATGTTAAGCACTACTTTAATACCAAGTCAAAGTGAATTGGAAGGTAGGCTTGGAATACAAAGCACGTGATGAGGTTGCAACAATTGTGTGGATTTAAGATGAATTTCAAGCACAATTTCGCTATTGATATGATCAAAGATAACACTATAAGGATGAAAAGTCTTAAGGTGGTCTACCATAAGGATCTTAATTCATGCACAAAGGGGACCTAAAATGAATTTCGCTACAATGTTGTCATTGCATTGCTTGTCAAAGAGCAGATAATTGGTCTATGGTAGAAAGTCGCATAAGATGGTGTGGGCTTGGGTGAATTTGTTGAAATGATTTTCAAATTGTGGAAATTGCTTCTGAGATTCCAAGACATCCTCCTACTATTAAAAGAAATAGCAGTTGAAATATTTGGATCAGTTTGTATGTGGAGATATTGGTCAAGGAAAGGTTGTGCATATTTTTCAAGCTAGCTTTTGTGATGGATTAAGTAAAACACAAAGATTGCAACCATTCATAGAAAATATTCACCATAAATTATTTGTTTTAATGAAGACACTTCTATCATTAAAAATCAAATATCTTCTAGGGGATGACAAGAAAGAAGATTGGTAATGAAGTAAGCCTATCATGAGAAGTTGACCCTAGTTAATGTTTTCACTCTTCATGATCATCTATAAATTCACTTTGTGGGGATCTTATTATGTTGAAATATGGCAACAAGAATATAATTCCAATTTAATTTGTCCTTGAATTAAATTGTGAATTAAAATCAAATTTAGTCTTAACAGCTACTTGGAAATAATTAAATAATTTATTTTAAATTAATTAGTTGGATAAATTCAAGTTAGAAGTCTTTTTGAAGTCATGCAAGAGTTATCCCTTAAATTAAGGAGATAAGATTGAGTTATATTTGAGATGTAATTAGTTAACTCAGTTTACGTAGTTAAGTCTAGTTAAATTAGTTCCAAACTGTTTGAGGAACTAATAGTGAGTTAACAGTCAATTGATGCATTAATTCACTCAACTAGTTCTACTCCTGTTAACTGAAGATTCCCTCATCAGAAACTCATGCATGTCTATTCTGAGAAAGACCCTGTTGAGATAAATGTTCAAGGACAATGTACTATCAGTTGCATGTGTTTCTCATGGAGAAAACTCATGCATGCAGTCAAGGATTCATCCTTGAGGATTGTGCAGTTTTTAAGGCTTGGTTTTCCACTTGGTAATAGGAAAATCATCTAGGAGGAACAACGCAAGGAAATAGGAGCTTGGAGGGCAGAGAGGAAGGCTAGAGAGAAGCCAAGATTTCCTGTGAGCATCTGTGAGGATTGTACTGAGATCTGGCTAGCTGTGAGAGCTAAGGCTTTGTATAATTCCTATGTATTTCCACCATGTATGATAATACAATAGTGTGGGGTTTTTAGCTGAGGATTTCCCCAAAGTATTTTTGTGTGTATTGTGCCATTGGTTCTTTTTCTTTCGGTTATATTGTTCAGCTTGATCTTTAAGCTTCCGGAAATTGATAGTAGAAGTAAGTTATAGTATTCTTCTTTGATTTATATTGCATTATCGGGTTAACCTACCAACATATTTTATACATGGTATTAGAGCTAGATTTGTTGAAATTTCTACATGGTATCAGAGCTGTGAATAGTATACTGAGAAGAGAATTCGAAGTTTGACTTCGGGGTTGCAGGTGAAAATCGAATTCATATCATACTTAAAGGTTGGCCAATGGCATTCTATGGCTTGAGACTCGAGTATGCCTTGGAAGGTAGCTCAAATTACATAGCATGGAAAGATATAATGGAGGCTGTATTAGAAGACCATGGCTTGAAGGAATTCATTGATCAAGAAATCCCAAAGACAGCTTCAACTAATGCACAAGAGTTGGCTGAGTGGTAGAAGTGTGTGGCGAAGGCGAGACAGATCATCCTTGAGGGAGTTTGAGACCATATTGTCTCGAGTCTCCATGGGAAGGATACTTCATTTTCAAGGTGGAAGACATTGAAGGACCTCTACCAGAACAGTAGCGACCAGAGGAAATTGGTGCTCAAGGATAAGCTTCGAAGAATCAAGATGGAGAAGGGAGATACTATTTCCACATATCTGAACAAGCTCACCACCTGCAAAGATGAGCTTGGCAGTGTGGGAATAATTACTGTCGATGATGATATGGTGAGCCTCACTCTCCTTGGCCTTCCAAAGAGTTGGAATAGCTACCAGGACTCTATGAATGGAAGGTAGAAACTTCCGGATTGGGAACGACTGTGGTCAGATCTTATGTAGGAGGAGATAAGGAGGAGCACAAGAGATGGTTCTTCATCCAAGAATGATGATGAAGAAAATCTGGCCTTAGCAAGTAAGGCAAGGAAAGAAAAGGTGAAGGCTTTCCATTTCAAGTTGAATTCTTCTCATGGAGGGAAGAAGGGTGACATGTCTAAATTAAGATGCTTTAATTGTCACAAGATGGGAAATTATGCGACTAATTGCCCATCGAAGAAGTCCAAGAAGGGATCCTCAGAAGGATCAGAAGGTGAGGCATTAGCTTCTCAGTTCAAAATGGACTTTACCCTCATCGCATGCATGGTGTCATCAATGATGTGTTGTGTCTAGTATCTTGATAGTGGAGCCCCATTCCACATGACCGGCGATAAAAATTTATTCAGTCCCTTGGAGGAGAAATACCTCAAGATGCACATAGAGATGGGTGACGATGGAAGGTTTAGTGTTTTAGGAGTGGGCATGATTTCTTTTTAGAGGGAGCATGGTGCTACTCTCACCTTGATAGATGTGATGTATGTGCCTGGACTGAAGAAGAACTTGGTATCGGTCTTGATGTTGGAGGACAAAGGCTACGATGTTGTCTTCAGTAAAGGAAAGGCGTTCCTAAGACACGTAGCCATGGGTCAGACCAAGAGGATAGGGATTCGAGTGAAGAATCTCTATAAACTAGAGGTAGATGATTGTGTAGCATTGAGTACAAAAGAAGAATTGGTGCAAAGCTAAGACATTGGTGAAGTTGTGGCACATGTGGTTAGGCCATTTTCATCATGGAGATTTGAAGATAATGCAACAGATATATACAAGACTTCCCAAAGGTAAACTTGAGCAAGTTGACACATGCAAAGGTTGTACCTTGGGAAAGTACACCAAGTCTTCCTTTCATGATCGAGACAGTTGAGTAGAGGCTATCTGAGAGCGAGTTCATATTGATTTGTGTGGACCATTCTCAACGGTATCCACAATGAAGCAAAGGTATTATGTGATTTTCATTGATGACTATTCTCGTAAATGTTGGATTTATTTCATGCAAAAGAAGGACAAAACTTTCAAAAAGTTTTGTGAGTTCAAAGCTTTGGTCGAGAAAGAATTAGGGAAGAAGATCAAGGCCTTGAGAAGTGACAACGGTGGAGAATATGTCTCTGAAGAGTTTAAGGACTTCTGTTTAGTGGAGGGAATTAAACGAGAGTTGACGACACCTCATAACCCACAACAGAATGGGGTGGCCAAGAGGAAGAACAAAACTATTATAGGGGTACCACGGGCAATGATGCATGACCAAGGCCTACCACTTCACTTATGGGCTGAGACATGCAACATAACAGTCTATCTGCAGAATAGAAGCCTGCGTCACATACTTGGGATGAAGACACCAGAGGAAGATTTCTCCGGTAAGAGACTAGATGTGGGTCACTTCAGGATCTTTGGCTCATCGGTATATTTCCATGTGACAAAGGATGCACGGAAGAAGCTTCAGCCAACAATAGAGTTGGGGATATTTGTGGTGTACACTGATACACCTCACAACTATCGGGTGTACTTTCCTACCAGTTGGAGGATAGTGGTCCGCAGAGATCTCAAGTTTGATCAGTAGAAGGCCATGCGAGTTTCCCTTGAGAGGGAGCTCCAACTACAGGTTGTGGAGGAACTATTGGTTCCTAAGGAGGAGGAGCCTCAGACTAATGTAGAGTAGCCACATGCAGAGGTTCTAGGAGTGGAGACATCCACTCAAGTAGAGTCTTCTAGAGATGGACAGAAGCACACAAGAGAAGCTGACAAATTGTTGGAGGATGTGAGAGAGAATGTGGGAGCACGATCTTCTCAATGCAAACAGAGGAGGTCACCTGAGAGGTACACTGGATACATGGCCCTTGCTGGGAATGTGTTGAGACCGAGCCATCTTCCTTTGAGGAAGCAGTGTAACAACCAATTTGGGTTGATGCTATGGTGGAGGAGTATGACTCCATAGTTCATAACAATGTTTGGCATGTGGTTCCGAGACTGGAGAACAAGTCAGTTTTGAGCTCTCGTTGGCTTTACAAGGTAAAGCAAGTTGCTGATGGTAATGTGGAGAAGCATAAGGCAAGATTTGTTGCCCGTGGATTTTCACAGGTCGAGGAGGATCATGTTGCTGTAGTATATATTTCGATTGAGGAGCAAGATGCTGACATTATGACAAAGTCATTGTCAAACTGTAAATTTGAGCTCCATAGAGACAGGATTGGGGTAACAGATAATCCCTTTCTTGTTGAGAGGGAGTGTTGAAATATGGCAATAAGAATATTCAAATTTAATTTGTCCTTAAATTAAATTGTGAATTAAAATCGAATTTAGTGTTAACAGCTACTTGGAAATAATTAATTAATTTATTTGAAATTAATTAGTTGGATAAATTCAAGTTAGAAGTCTTTTTGAAGTCATGCAAGAGTTATCCCTTAAACTAAGGAGATAAGATTGAATTATATTTGAGTTGTAATTAGTTAACTCAATTTACTGAGTTAAGTCCAGTTAAATTAGTTCCAAAATGTTTGAGGAACTAATAGAGAGTTAGCAGTTAGTTGATGCATGCATGCACTCAATTAGTGCTACTTCAGTTAATTGAATATTCCCTCATCTGAAACTCATGCATGTCTATTCTAAGAAAGAACCAGTTGAGATTAAAGTCAAGGACAATGTACTATCAGTGGCATGTGTTTTCTGATGGAGAAAACTCATGCATGCATTCAAGGATTTAATCCTTGAGGATTGCGCAGTTTTGGAGGAGATCATCCACTTGGTAACACGAGAATCATCCACAAGGAACAACGCAAGGAAATATGATCTTGGAGGGTAGAGAGGAAGGCTGGAGAAAAGCCAAGATTGCATGTGAGCATTTGTGAGGATTGTACTCAAAGCTGGCTAGCTGTGGGAGCTAAGGCTTTTTATAATTCCTATGTATCTCCACCATGCATGATAATACAATAGTGTGGGTTTTTTAGCTGAGGCTTTCCCTGATCCGGATTTAAACAGGAATGCAACAAATTACAGAGATAACCATAAACACAAAGATGCAGCAGAAATAATACTTCATTTCATTAATGGAAAATACTTAAACATGCTTACAATCAGAAATGGAAATAAACTAGCTAGGGCGATGGTAGCTTATCTCTGAGAAGAGATGTGATGGCTACATGCCTCTGAACTGTGTTACAATGAGGCTCGAAAGCCTATTTATTGTTGAGAAACAATGAAAAACCCTTAACATTCCAAAACCTAACCCTAGGAGATGAAAACGCCAAACTGTGGGCCCCGTTTGGGGGTAAGTTGGTACATCAACTTCTCGGGGTCGTAACTTTAGCATATGATCTCTGTTTGATGTGCACAATAGCTCATTAGAAAGATCTATTCGAGCACTATCATTGTTGGAATGGGAAACATCGATCCATTGCATGGACCCATGTTGCCCCGGATTCCCCAAAAAACGTCGTTTAGGGCCTCAAAACGGCTCCGGAAGTTCAGGACCCGAAAAACTGCTAAAAATAGTAAGTTGTGCTACAATTAAGGAAACTGAAAATGCTGAGAAAGACAATGGTGTGGGTCTAGGTGGACTTGGCAGGTGGCCACCAATATCCACCTGGATCATTCCCCAAAGTCTGTTCATGTGTATTGTGCCATTTATTCTTCTTCTTTTGGTTATATTTTCAGCTCGATCTTTAAGATTTCACAAGTTGATAGTAGAAGTAGGTTATAATATTATTCTTTGATTTATATTCCATTATCGGGTTAACCTACCAGCAGATTTTCTACATTGAAGACCCAATTGTCCTTCAAATTTGACATGAAAGATCTTGGTGCTGCAAACTATATTATGGGCATGGAAATTAAAAGAGATCGGGCAAAGAGGAAGCTCTGGTTAAACCAGCGGAAGTATGTCGAGACAACACTGCAGAGGTTTAATATGAAGGATAGTAAACCGATGAAGGTTCCTATTCATGTTGGTGTAAAGTTATATGCTGAATAGTGTCCCAAGACACAAGAAGAGGAAGAGGACATGTCCCATGTTCCATATGCAAGTGCAGTTGGTAGCCTGATGTATGCGATGGTCTGTGCTAGACCAGACATTGCACATGCAGTGGGAGTACTGAGAAGGTTTATGTCAAAACCAGGAATGGAGCATTGGACAACAGTGAAACAGGTTTTCAAGTATTTGTGTGGCACTAGTGATTATGGTTTGTGCTACCAAGGAAGACCAGGATTAGACAAAGTTTTGGATATCCATGGCTTTGTTGATGGAGACTCGGTTCGATATCGAGATTAGAGAAGATCTACAAGTGGGTATGTGTTTAACCTATTTGGAGGTGCAGTTAGCTGAATGAGTAAGAAACAATCTATAGTGGCATTATCAACTACAAAGGCAGACTACATGGCAGCCACTCATGCAAGCAAAGAAGCAGTTTGGTTGCAGATATTGTGTTCAAGTATGGGGTTAGTATAGGGAGCTATAAGGATAGACTGTGATAGCCAAAGTGCAATTTTCTTGGTAAAGAACCCTGCTTATCATTCAAAGACAAAGAACATTGATGTTCAGTGTTGCTTTGTGAGGGATTTGACGGAAGAAAAAAGTTGTTGCTGGTAAAGGTGGACACTTTGAAGAATACTACAGATGCATTGACAAAATCTATGAGCTCTAAGAAGTTTTCTTGGTGTAGAGAAACAATGGGCATTTCAAGGCTGGATAAATGACTAAGCTCTCTTATGGAAAGAAAACAACAAGTGGGAGAGTTTTGGGTTGTGTTATATTCTTTCCATGACTAGCCCACGTAGTTTATAGGGGGGGGGGTTTAGAGGGTTGGGCGAACCTACCTATGGTTTTGTGCATGGTTTTCACACATGGTTTTGGACGCGATGATTTTTGGTCCATGGTATTGGATTCTTTTGCATGTATAAATATGTATTGTAACATTGAAAGGAATATAATGAAAAATCAAGCTGGTAGTCCCGGTTTTGGGATCCAGGGGAAATCTCTGTGTATATGTGTTTTATGTGTTATGCTCTTGCATTGTTCATTTTCTATGTTTTAGAATTCGTATGCAAGTAATTTCTATATGGGGTTAAAACCTACAATACATACATACATGTATACATATAAACATCAACATAAAAAAATCATGATCCCTGATGACCTTGTCACATAACGATGTACATGCATACATATATGCATATAAACATTAGCATAAAGAAATCATGGTCACAACATAATTACTAGATCTCAAGGTCAAGGTTAAGAGAACTTCCTTTATTCATGCACATCATGCACAACATTGAGAACAATCATTCCCAACACAGCCAAAGAATCGTATGCCTCACATCCATTTACTTTACCTTTCTTGCTAGCTTTCTCATGATTGTCTTATCACCATCCATTTACCTCAAGGGAACCAACCAATCCAACTAGATTTTATCTGCTTGCCTTCTGCTGATCCAGGTGGATGTTGGTGGTCACCCACCTATCCCATTTGGACCCCCACCATTGTCTTTCTCAGCATTTTCAGTTTCCTTACTTGTAGCACAACTTACTATTTTTAGCAGTTTTTCGGGTCCTAAACTTCCGGAGCCGTTTTGAGGCCCTAAACGACGTTTTTTGGGGAATCCGGGGGCAACATGGGTCCATGGAATGGACCG
>APFE030088181.1:42492-79742 GCA_000404065.3 Pinus taeda
TTCAATTGATAATCCCCCATTTGAAGTTTGACATTTTCACAACGGCCTTCACATTTCATTGTGCCTCCATTTGCAATTTGAACTTGGAAGTTAGAAACTTCTCGTACAAAGCAATGCAATGTTTCTGTGACTTTTTGATGGATGAAATAATGTGTACTTCCACTATCAATAAAAACTACTACTGGGCGATGTTTAATAAACCCTCTGATTTTGAGTGTTTGAGGGGAAGAAATCCCTGCCAAGGCATGCAACGAAATAACTGGTTCGTCAGAAACATTGTGCTATTGGTTATCGTCCTCTAGCGGCTCATGTTCCTCAAGCGGAGGATCTTCCTCTGTTGACTTGTAGTCAGTGGCATCTATTTGAAAGAATTTGGGCTCCTTACATTTATGACCTGGGGAGTATTTTTCATCATAGTAGTAACATAGTCCTTGCTTCCTTCTTTCGCAGGGGACACCTTTTTGACCTTAAGTGTTTGAGTCGTGTGCTACGCCTGTGGGAGGCGACCTTTAGCGGGGAAATTTGGGCGACTGTATTGGGCTGCTAATGCACGTTCCACCTTACGAGCTACCTGGCAAGCCTCCATCCACGTGGGAGGGTGGTGAAGTAGAACTTGAGCTTTGATGGCTTCTTTAAGACCTCTGATAAAACATTCCGTGTAGAACTCACCTGTGAGACCCGAAGTGCGGAAAGCTAAGCCTTCAAAAGTGGTAATATATTCATCCACTGTACCTGTCTGTCGGAGCTTAGTGAGACGACCCAAATAAGAGTCTTCCTGTTCAAAGCGATCTCGAACAGCTTTGGTAAATTGGGTCCAAGTCCTAAAAGATCCATTGCAACGTTGATGCCATTCCCACCATTCCCACCATTCATTGTCGAAGTACATGCTCCCCAACATAAGCTTAGTCCCATCATCTACGATATGATTCAATTTGAAATACTGCTCCATTTGTGATAGCCATGTGGACGTGTGAGAACCGTCTAATTTATGCATATCCAACTTGGGAGGTCGCTGACTGGGTGGTGGATGGGTGTTCCAGACATGAGGAGAGTGGCTAGATTCACCGTAATTGCATTCATTTCCATTATACCCCTCCTCTTGGGCTTGCTCCTTGCCCTTTGGGATAAAACCCTCTATCTGGATACTTAGTCCACGAAGCTGCCTTTGCATTCCCCCCAGATCTAGTTCGCGAAGCTAAGTTTGGATTTCCTTCATATTTTCTTCAAGTTTATCCATCCTTTCATTGGCCATCGCTTGAGCTCTAGTTGCTACCATACACCGACCTGATGAAAAATTGGGACTGCCAAAAAATTTTCACAATTAATTGAATGGTACCACCATGCTCAGTTTGTTGTCCTGATTTTAATGGGCTAAATCACCAATAAGCGCCCCGGAAGATCTCAAACTCTTTTTTTTTTTTTTTTTTGAAACTCCCAACGGAGTTTTACTCCTTCTTGATCAATACTGCAGTCGCCAAATCCTCAAAATGTCAATGCAGCCAAAAGTCCTGCGACAATTATACCCTGGTATAGGAACTCTTCACAACGACTCTGGTCTGGTGGATCTGAGAGATCTGAATGGCGGATGGGGTAGCGTTGAACAGCTGAACTGACTGCTTCTGTAGATCTGATGACTCTAATAGATCGGAATGGCTAATTGGGACCGATGTCTGCTGCTGTTGCACTCCTTTGCTCAAGCGGATCTGGAAGAGATGATGATTGAAAAAAGGGAACTAGGGTCTTGAGGAGTGTCAGGTGCTACAGATCGCAATATACATAAGGGTCTAGCAGTAGTACTCGGCCCAATGTTTCAGGGCTCTAACTGAGGGTCGACCGTACCCTTAGCCGTACCACCCGACTACCCCATCGTACAGGCGAGTAATCTCTTCGAGTGTTGTTCTCGGTGTACTGTAGCCGCCAGACGGCCGACGGTTTATCTATGGCGAGGTTTTCAGGGAGCCTATGGAGCTTTCGATATACCCAGAGGGTACGTGGAAGACAGTCCGTGCGCGGTTCTGTCTAATGCGCTACTACTCGAAGGGGTACCCACAGGGGTTACAAGGGATTCCAACAGACGTGACCACCTCTTGTATTTCCTGTGTGCATGCCTCCCAAAATCCGCAGATTTATGCGCTCAACAACAGATCCCGTGGTTTAAAGACGTCGGAACATGTCTCAAGCCAAAAAAAAAATTGCTACGAAATGGAGATCCCGCCGGCCCTGGAAAGTGCTCTGATACCACTTGTTATTCTCTTAACCTGCAAATGATACCCAAATACAGAATATGCGAAGAAAAGAGACCCAGAACACAGAATATGTGAAGAAAAGATACCCAGAAGACAAAATAACAATGAATTTATTATTCAGAGAGTAATGTTCACATGCCTCTTCGAGGGGGCAACCTCCAATAGAGGAGATCTCGATTACAAAATAAGACACGATACTCCACGCAGGGAGTTTCTATCCTTTATATATGACTCATACGTGCAATACCACGGGCCAATACCGCGTATTACTAATACCATCTATCTAATACTATGGCCCATTTGCAACTAACTGTGGTTCCGTAATTAATTGCGGATTAACCACTTACAATTATTAATATGGGCTTTATTGACTCTTGACTATGACGTGGTCCCATTACATAGATAAGGGGGTTAGGGTGGGACCCTAACAGTCCTGATGGGTGGCCGGTTGAATTCTTCAATTCCTTTTTTATTTAATTGGAGATGATCTCATCCAGACCATTGAAGAAAGCCGAAAATCTAGCAGAATTTTGGAGGTCTTCAACTCGATTTTCCTGGCCCTTATCCCCAAATCTAATAACCCTTCCTCCTTTGACGATTACAGACCCATATCCCTCTGCAATAGCATTTACAAAATCATATCCAAAACAATAGCCCTTCATATTAAGCCCTTTCTTTCCTGAATGATATCCAAGGAATAATTTTCCTTTCTTAGCCATCGCCAGATCCATGAAGCAATTGGCACTACTCAAGAAGCTCTCCACTCGATTAAGAAGCTCCATAAAAAATCAGTTATCCTAAAAATTGATCTTTCCAAAGCCTTTGATCGTACCTGTTGCTCCTACCTCAGGATTACTCTCACTCACATTGGCTTCCCCTTTTCTTTCATCAATTGGATCATGGGTTGTCTTACTTCAGTCTCCTACAGTATTCTCATCAATGGAGCGGCTTCAAGTTTCTTTCATGTGGAATGAGGCCTTAGGTAGGGATGCCCTCTCTCCCCGCTACTCTTTCTCCTCATCATGGAAGGTTTCAGCAGACTGATAAAAAAAGGTAGAGAGGAAGGCTCCTTGGCTGGTGTCAGGATCTCGGATATGTCCTCTTTAACCCACCTCTTATTTGTAGATGATGTTCTTATTTTTTTAAATGGATATTTTCAAGAATCATATGCTTTCAAGGCTATTCTAGCCCTCTTTTGTAAATCTATAGGCATGCAGCCAAATATTGCAAAATCAACTATTATCATAGTTTCCTGCCAGCTGAATGAAGCAAGATTAGCTAGCCAACGTTTTGAATATGAGCGTCAAGATCTAGATGATGGACTTAAATATTTGGGTTTCAGATTGAAACCAAATGGTTATCTCATAGCAGATTGGACTTGGCTTATAGCCAATATTGAAAGCAAAATCAATATTTGGCAACAAAGATGGCTTTCTAGAGCAGGTAGGCTCACCCTCCTCAAGTCGGTTCTACAAGCTACTCCAGTTTACTGGATGACATTGGGCTGGATTCCAAAAGGCATATTAAAAAGAATTCAACAATTATGTTGTCGCTTCCTTTGGCATGGACAAAATCCAGGGAGAACCTTTGCATGGGTTCGTTGGGATAGCATTGATAAACCCAAAAAACTGGGGGGATGGGGCATAAAAAATTTGCAATTTATTCGCTAAGGCTTTGGCTGTAAAATTGGGCTGGAAACTTATAAACTCCAGAAGTATTTGGTAGGAAATCACTTTTTATAAATACATATATCCACTCTCAGTTCTGGAATGGATCCGTAGACCTTCAGTTCCTACGTCTGGCTCCTCCATAATTTGGAAAGCAATATCTCATTCTCTCTCTCTGATCAAGTGAGGTCTAGCTTGGAAAGTTGGAAATGGAGTTCAAGTGGGGATTGGTTTGGACACGTGGAGTGGTTTTGGGAATGGCCATATTCTTCCCCAACCTCTTTGCAATTTCCTTCAAGTCTCAGGCAACACCCACTTATCACATATAGCAGTTGCAAATCAGGACAGTTGGCAAAACCAGACCTAGAAGGACCACAGAACACTCAACATTCTGTATGTTTGGGTCGAAGATTAGCAGAGATTCATAGGTTCATTAGAGGATGTCAATGTGTGAATTAGTAACAATCATGATGTCCTTATCTGGGCATTAGATCCCCATGGCAGATACTCCCCCAAATCAGGTTATGCTTATGCAATGGCAGCCAGACACAGTGGTGATTTCTCTTGGTGGTGGAGTCATATCTAGAAATTAAAGGCACCACCTAAATCTAGGCTTTTCATGTGGTGCATTTTAAAAGACAAGGTTCCCATTGAACTAATGTTGAGGCGTCGTGCAAACTGCGGGCCTTCTAAATGTTGTCTGTGTAGGATGCATGAGGAAGATACTTCTCATATCTTCCTTACCTATCTTGTCTCGAAAGCTTTCTAGTTAAGGATCCTCACTTCACTAAATATACATATTGATTGGTCTGGACAAGATATCAAAGAGGCTTGGCAAAGATGGTGGATAAAAGCCAACTCACAGAAAACTAGATGCCTTCCACTGTTAATTTGTTGGGGAATCTAGCTTAACAAGAACAAATCCATTTTCATGAATCCCAAGATAGATTGGGATTCCTCCAGTATTTCTTTGTTGGCCATATAAAATTTGCTCCCAGAGGACCAGGACATCCAACCCCCTTGAATCATTACCCAGGAAACCATAGACATAAACTCCCCCTGGGGTTATTTTGATGGCTCGGCACAAGATGAAGGCTATGGTGGTGGGGCAGTGCTGCATATGAATAATATAGTGTCTTATAGAATCAAGGTCGGCATAGGCAGAGGCTCTAACAACTATGCTGAATTGAGAAGTCTAAAATACCTTCTCTTTTTTGCAAAAGAACAAACTTGCCAACAGCTTCAAATATTTGGAGACTCACAGCTTATAATTAACTGGACAAATGAAGTTAATCATTGTCACCTAAAGTCATATCATTTCTCTAAAGTCTCAATTTGATTCATTTGCACGCTCACATATATATAGGGAAAGGAATGAGATCGTTGATCGTTTATCCAAAGAGGCAGCACAGTTGAACAGAGGTCAATGGCAGATACATGAATACAGGGGTGGCATTTTTTACAGTTACTATCATCATCCTTTTATGGATATGAATGGTTCTTTACCTAATGATCGCTAGATCATACAACAATTTTTCTTTTACTATTTTCTTCAATGTATATAACTTGTCTAGTTTTCAGTTTATTTTTTGACAAAACACTTTTTCTGAAACTTACTGGACTTCTCTAAAGTTTATTATCATTATGCATCATAATGTTTTTGTAAAGATTATAATAGCTCTAAACTGTTCTCCCTTATCGGTGACATCATTTCATATATGCAGTATCATACAACATGTAATTTTCTTATCTTTTTAATGAAAATTACGCTTTTTCTGAGGAAAAATACTATATTTAAAAATTCAAAATATACACTATTGGGATTTTATTTCTCTTTAGATTTCAATATATATGTATTATTGTTAGTTATGTATGCATGCAAAATAAATTATGTAGAAAATAGAGAACATCGAAATAAGAACTTAGAAACCATGATTGACACAAGATATGACTTGGGAAACCCTTTCGAGAGAAAATCCAACTAGAAGGTGAGGTCACTCTGCTCTCTCTCTCTAAATAGAAAATGGTTGCAAGTACAAATAATTATGTCATGTGATCCATGGGCTACTAAAATCCACAAATCCTCTCTATGTGCTTTATCACATATCCCTCTTAGCAAATTTTTTTCTCATATATGGAACAACTGCACTAAAAAGGAATAGAACCTATTTTCCTCCTAGTGGCTTGGTTATAACATAACCTGATAGCCTACTAGTGGTTAGGTTTGACTACCTCATTTGTTAACCAAAGTTACAATATATACTCTTCTAGAATCTTCTTCAACATAATCACGTGGCTATCCCCTTTTCCATGAATAATGGGTGTTGATGTGGCATCCTCTCAAATTCTAAGTGGCGTAACTTTTGCATGCAAACTACGATTGAAGTGATTCTTGTGTCATTGGAAAGGTCTATGTGTGTTGAATATGAAAAGGGTGTGGTGCTAAAGTGACAAAGTTTTACCCCCGGAAAATGTCGTTTAATGCCTCAAACTACTCCCAGAAGGTTTCAGAACCCATTTTCCAAACTAGGTCTCGTTAATAAAAATGGTCTTGTGAGTTGATTCCTTCAGTTTTCCCTCTCTAAAATCATCAATATGGATGAAAAACAATAGAATTATCGAATCCATATCACACTTATCCATTTTGGGAGAATTTTGGTCCCCAAAAGCTTCTATTGAATGAGGTGAGGAAATTTTTCCTCCACCTCCTAGGTATGCCATTTAGCTTTTCCTCGAAGTTGTCCTTTCAACCTAATCTTCCAAAGTTAAATCTACCCTTGTCTTGTAGTTTTGGAAGTCTTCTAAAAAAATTTATCCTCTATCAACTTTTCTTGAGAATCGAATTCCAAATCCTCCACAAAAGACAAGACTTATTCCTCTTCCTCATCTAACATGGAAGGCTCATAGAACTTCACAATATCCACATTCACAACTAAGTAAATGTGCATGTATGGGGGTAGAATGAGTCTATATACATTATCTCTCACCTTTTCCAGTATCTCAAAGAGACCCTATCTCAGAGCCTTGATTTTCTTTCCAGGACCATGTAGCCTCTCCTTGTTCAACTATAACCATACTCGATCTCCCTTCTTGAACGAATTCTCTATTATGTGTTGATCATGCCTGGCCTTGTATTTTTCCTGTGACTTCTACAATCTCTCATGTACCTATATGTGGATATTCCTGATATTCTCAACAAATTTTTCAGCCCTCATGGCATCCCCTATAATATCCTCCCTCACTCCTCCTTGTTTCCCATATGCAATATCCAAAGGTGAAGGCAAAAAATGTCCAAAACAAGTTTCAAATTGGGACTTACTAGTAGAAGTGTGGACTTCTCTATTATAAGAATGTTTTATATATACCATATTTTCTTGCTCATCTATTTAAATTATTTTGTTTATAACCCCTCAAAATTTGCACCAAAGTCTTGTTAACTACCCCTATTTTCCCATCTATCTAAGGAAGGAATGTTGTAGACCTCTTCAACTTTGTCTCCATCTTCTCCCCACAATGTAGAAAAAAATGCACTGAGAAATATCTTTTCCCTGTCTAAAATGATGCTCCTTGGTATCCCAAAGTGCACCAGACTTGTCCAAAGAAAAATGTTTTTGCTTCTTGCCTGTTGATGGTATTTTTATAGGGCATTAGAACACACATCTTATTGAACCTTTCAACTACCATGAACAAGTATTCATGTCCCTTCCTAGTTGATGGTAAACCTCCCACAAAGTCCATGGAAATTATTTCCCATGTGCCTTATATTGTTGATGACCTTGTATGCTTATTAGCTGATAGTGTATTTGAAAAGGGCTTGTAGTGACAAAGGTTGTTCTTATATAGTTTTGCAAAGAATGTCATGAGGTTTTTGTATAGATTAATGGTTGAATGATCTCCATATAAATACATTATTGACCTCATTTGTTTTATCTACAATTTTTGTATTGAAAGGCACTTGTATTGACATAGGTATAACAGAGATTGTTTGTTACTATGATTGTTACATGGGTTATGATCTACCAACAAATGCGCAGTAAAGGTATCAAGGTAGAGGTTTTTGTATCAACACCTTAAAAAAAAGGGCAGAGGCCTTTCTATGATAGATTTTGTCAATGAATCTGATTTGTATGATGTTGTTGCTTGTCCTTTGAAATTGTATGCGGGATTGAAGCCAGATTGCCAATGAATTTGACGTTGTTTCTTGTCCTTTGAGATTGTATGCGGGATCGAAGACAAATATCGAGTATAGTTATGTATTGCTAGGGCACCGGGATGGTTGATTATTGCAAAGTTTGAGAGTTGTTAGTATGGATTGTCATTATTTATTACAGTGAACAGAGTTTATTATTGTTATGAAAAAATTGGCATCTTATGCTTGTAAATTCCCATGATGATTGGTTGATGGTGGTTGCACTATTGATTGCTTTGAAAGGATGATTAAGTATCGACTAATGTATCATTGTAGAAAGGTTCATGAAATCTTGTATTCTTGTATATGAAATCATTTTTAATTAGGGTTTGGCAAAGGTATTGTAGTTAGAATTTTTTATTGATTTAAATTGAAGTGAGTAGTTTGAATAGAAGATTGATTATTGTATTTAATGAGGCATACTATTTTATGTGAGTCCAATTTGAAATATCTTGATGAAATGTGGCCTACCAGATCTATGATTTTAATAGGTGGTCCCAATGGGAAATATTTTGAAATGTGGATCACAAGAGGTCAGAGGGATTAGTGCCTTCCTTCCAATAAAAGTTGGAGAAATTATTGGAGGTAGCATCCTCCAGCAGGTAGGAGCTTGCGCACTGGCTAAATGTTGAGAAATAGAAACAAGAACTTCCATTTTAAAATTGTCCTTGAATTTAAACTATGGATTAAATCGAATTCTATTCTCATAGAAACTTGTAAATAGTTAATTAAGTTTAATTAACTTAATTAAAATTAGGAAATTTGAGTTGGAAGTCATGTAAGTGTTCTCCCTAAATTTTAGGGGCCCAGTATGAGTTTAGATTGAGTTGTAATTAGATAACTCAGTTTATTGAGTTATAGTTAGTTCAACTAGTTCTAAATATTTGTTGAACTAGTAAAGGATTAGTAGTCAATTAGTGCATTAGTGCACCCATAGGTGCTACTCAAGTTAACTAAAGATTCACTCATCATAAACTCATGCGTGTCAGTTCTGAGAAAGACCCAGTTGAGACTAGAGTGCAGGGGTAGTGTACTATCAGTTGTATGATTTATTGAGTTGTAAATATCATGCATAAAATCAGGAAGAGAACCTAATTACGATTGCATAGTTTTGGAAGCATGAATTCCCTTTAAATATGGGTTATTCATCCTATGAATTGTGCAAGGAAATAGGGGCTTGGAAGGCAGTGGAAATTGGCTAATAGTGGGCTCGTGAGGTAGATAGTTGAGCATACTTGTGCGGAATTGTTCTAGTGAGAACAAGCTTTGTATATTCACTCATATTTCTGATTTAATGTAATACAGATAGGCGGGGTTTTGAGCAGTGGCTTTCCCCATGAAAACTTATTGTGTTATGTGCCATTGATTTGTCTTCTTCTTGTTCATATTGGTTTCATCGATCTATTGACTTCCGTTGGTTGAAAGTAGAAGTAGATTCTTGTCCTGTGCTTTAGTAAATTACATGAGCTTGTGAATCTACAGGAAAAATCTACATGGTATCAGAGATTAGGACAATATACTAGAGGAGATTTCAAATATTTGAGTTTTGGGTTACAGGTGAAATTCGAATTTGCAATACATACTCCAGGATTGACAAATTTCATTCTACAATTTGTAGCTCGAGTATGCCTTGGAAGGTAGCACGAATTATATAGCCTGGAGGGACAGAATGGAGGTTGTGCAAGAGGATAATGGCTTGAAGGGATTTTTTTATCAAGACATTCCTAAGCCAGCAGTAGCAGATGCACAGAATCTGTCCGAATGGAAGAAGTGTGTGGTGAAGGCGAGGCAGATAATCCTTGAGGAAGTTCGAGACCACATTGTCTCGAGTCTACATGGTGTTTAGTCAATTTAGTGTCCTAAATTTCTTTGCATAAATTATCAACCGATGTTCGTAAGTTGATGGAGTGTAGTGCACTGTATGTGCTTAGTTAACCCTTCTTACTTCGTTGTTTTGTATTTTATATTGTTTTGGCGGTTTTTGTTCTTTGATTCCTAATGATGTACAATTTAACTATGAGAAATTGAATCTAAACTTCCTAAAGGTGAACCCAAGAGCTTAAAACTAGTAAAAATCTAAGTTAAAAGAAGGAAAAAAATAGAGCATCTATCCTATCTTGTCATCTAATCCTAATTCATGAATCTAATTCTTAAAACCAAAAGGTAAAGTTGTAATTCATGTTGAAATAAATACAGGGAATGAAATTAACTGAAGTACTTCTAGTTACTCTAACCTTCAATTTTGAAAGATAACCTCCTTAAGATGGAATTCAAGCAACTTCTGTACTTCATGATCTAGAAAAAAAAAACTAAATAAAAACATGCAGAAGGTAACTGATTGGTTTCAACCCTTATGTAAAGTGAATGTTTAACCATTTAGTTTAGGATGGATATCAGCTTGAAATGGTGACCAAAAACATTCACTAATACAGTGCATTGACAACCTGAACTAGGAAATAAATAACAAAAACAGAGAGTAAACTATTCAACTATGAATCCTCATTAATTTCAATCCTACTCTGTTTAGAGACAAAGTCGTTTCCTTTATGAAATGGATTGGAGAAACAAGACTACACAATTGAATTCTAACATTATGCTACTAATCAGAACTAAAATAAATCAAACTACAAGAAATCAACCTAAGTTACAAACACTACTAAAAGAAAATGATGAAATTAAAACTGAACAGAAAAAAATAAATGAAAAGAAAACCTCCTTCAGTGCAGGGGGCCTCTACAACTAACTGGGTTGAGCTACTAACTTAATTCAAAATTCTCCTTCAAATGATCATCAGTCAACACATAGCTTTGCATTATAAAACAGGAACAAAAGTCCAAAAGTATAGAGCTGATAAGTCTAAACTTAACACATCAAAAACTTCGAACCATTTCTGATTTTGTACAAATGGTATTTAAAAGAAAATATTCATAACTATCCTTTGAGGAAAATTAGCTACAAGTGGTCTACACATATCACAACCAGACTGTGTAAATGTTTGATCATCTACAGGGGACTTGAATTCAAACAAGGTGGTTGCACAAAACCGTTGACACAGGTAGTTGATCCAAGTTAATGCTTCAACAAAACTGTTGGATTTATTAATTAACCATGAAAGGGTAGAAAAAGATACCTATTGCTTCCAGGTTTCATATGTTTAACTCCACCTTTGACTATGGTCTTCAACTGGCTTATTTATCGATCTAGGCTGGGTGACTAGGATAGGATACATGTTGAGACAATTCCAGAGATGCCCATGTGGCTGGATTCTTCGTTTGACACCTGTAACCTGCTAAACCATGGAAGTTGCTAAGGATCACACAGTTAGTTGCAGAATAGGTTGAATTCCATAACTAATTTGCAAAAGCTTATTCAAATAGCAAAAACATAAAAGTATAACATGTCAATCATTTAATGTCCTCCTTGAGACAAAATCTATCATTTACTAGTGATGGAGATCTGTCTTTTTATGTAAAACAAGGGAAAGAAGTCAGAAAAGTTGTTAAGGAGAGGGTAATTCTGAGGTTCAACATACCCTCATTGCAAAATCATTGCATGTCCCCATGCAATTTTTTCCAAAAATGTGAAATCTTCTTTCCTATTGCATCTGCTCAGACACCCCTGCTAGTACATCTAACTTTCTTCTCTTTCTCCTCTTTGAAGTGATTTCCATCTTGGGTTTCTTCATGAGAAGTCTGTATTTTAGGTTGATGACTGTTCTGTTCAAGTTTCTATTCTTCCTCTTCAACTTCCTATTCTTCTTGTACCATATCCCTAGGTGCAGTGTTGTATTATCATGAATGGCTTTGTCCAATTTGCTTTGTTCCTTTAGGGTTTCATTTTCTTTCTTGATATGCCTGTTCAATATCTCTAACTCATAGATTTCCTGTTTGAGAGAGTCAGTTAGAGGTTCTTGTGGATTGACAAGTTGTTTTGGATTGGCTGAGGATTCTAGATCCATTGAGGCACTGTTCTTCTCCAGTGACTTTATGTAATCATAAATTTGTTGTTGCATTGGGTCTATGCTTGGAGATCCTCTCCTGGGGCTACCTTCGAAATACTATTTAGGAGAGTTTTGAGGACTGTGTGTAAATGGAACATTATCAGGAGATGGTACTGGGGTTTCTTCTTCTAGATTTATGAACTTTGTTCCCTTTGATGATACCTTCTTTACCATACCTCGGAGTCTAGAGCTCCTTCTAAGTTGTAGGGGGCTTATGTTCTCCTCCTTTGTACTCTTTTTCTCCTTTTCTATCTTTTCCTTTCTCTTGATTTGTTTCCTAACATCTGTCAATTTTTCAGAGATTAATTGTTCATCTTCTTGTTTTAATGAACATTCAGGTTTGTTTCCAGTAATTCCACCAACTTTCTTTTTTATCTTCCCTTTTTGCTTGATCTTCTCCTTGATCGTTGTCTCAGAGACTGGCTCTTCATCATTTTTCGGTGTGGAGGACTCAGGTTTGCTTTGAATGGTCATACTGGTCTTTTTCCTCTTACTCCTTCTGACATTACCCTCTTCAGGTGATTCTGGTGCCTCTTGGAAATCGTTTCTTATCAAGAAGTTTTCCCAAGTATCTCATATTCTTTTCAAATGAAACTCAATCAGTATTTTTACCAACCCATGATGGTACATAGTTGTGTCTATGAATTCAATTTTCTTGTATACATTTGAAGCCATCCTCCTTAAACTGTTTAGAAGGAAGAAAGGGAGGTTGATGTTTCCATTTTCTAGAAAGTTCATCATTAAACGTATATGATAGACATAAATGCATCTGAATCTCCCCTCACAGGTAATAAATTTTTGTAATATCAAAAGCATGCTTCTCCATTTATTTTAAGTGCTGAAATAGGAATTCCTTTTCGAAACACAGTGACATCCATACGTGGGTTCCTGAGGATTACCTTCCATGATTCATTGTGAAATTATTTATTTTTGAACCATCTCTCACCAAGTCTTGGCAGTTTTGTAGCCTCTGCTATGTAAGATTATTTTACTTAAAACTTAATGTCTCCAATTTCTACTTTTGTACCATCGAATGATCTAGAAAAGTATTTTGTGATCTCTTTGTGATATCCATAAAAATTTTCAATGAAATTGAGCCATCCAACCTTCTGCAGCATCTCCTTGAGTTGTGGGTATCCTTCCATATATTTTGCCCCTACGGGCTCTTTCCTTACAATGAGTCCCATGGCCTCTGTTTCATAGAATTTTCTAACCTTCATAATTACTCTCCTGGTCTATGAAATGGACTGACTGTGGGTATGGTGAAAAAGAACGATGGGTTTGCGTGGAATAAGTAGACGGTGAGGGTTTGGAGAGACGTGAATACATTGGTCACATCGTAGTTTTTCCGTTAACAGATGGAGTTATTAGAGACCGTTTAAGTACAGAGTATGGAGAACATAGCGGAGGTGTGGTATGATGAAATTATTATAGACCGTTCGGTACCGAATGTGGAAGATGTTGCGGAGATGTGGTATCATGAAGTGGCAGTCAAATCAAATGATGACTTGTTAACGAGACATACAATCATTCATATTATACGTGACTTATGTTTGTAACTTGTTGTTTGAAATAATTTTTGCATTTTACCTTTAGAACTTAACCTTTTGCTTGATAATTCTTTTGGTGTTGATCCGTAGGTACTTTGAGCATGTTGATCTCCAAAACTTGATTCTTCAATTTCCCTGCATTCATGATTTATTTGTGAGCTGTACAATTGTGCCAGAGCTGATAAGTAAGTTGTAGCTGGAGAATCAGATTCGTTGCGGAATGGAATCAGTTGCAAAATGTGAAAAGAAAGAAAAGTGAAATATGGCTATGGAATATGAGTGTAAAAATAAAATGGAAATGAGTTATGACAGTGAGATGGAATGGGATGTAAGATAAAATGAAAAATAGGGTGAAATGGGGTAGAATTGTAAAAAGATAAAATGTAAATGAAATATGGCAGTGAGATGAAGTGGAACTATAACAAAATGAAAACAGAATGAGATGGAATGATATGATGAATTTGCAAACTCTAAACTGCAAATGAATGTAGCTTTATGTCACTACTTATTATAGAAAGGAAATGGAAAATATAAGATGTCATAAATCTCTGCTTTTCACCCTGTATTTTATGTATAAGTATGCTAATCAATGATTGGTTTTCAACCTCATACAATTTTTTTCTTTTTTTCTTTTTTTGGAAAAATAAAGACTAAGTTAGTGGATAAGAAGAATTCTTCTTCACTAGCTTCATTTCAGAGTTATTCTGGAAAATCTTAAGGAACTCCTCTCTTGAAATTGGTTTCTGATATATCTTCAACCGATGACCATTCACAAGAAGAGGTATTTTGCTTCCATCTATCATCCTTATCTTTATTTCTCTCTTATTAAAGGCTTTTTCAATCTCATATGGCCTAAGCCAATGATTTTAAAACCTCCCTTGAAATTCTTTGAATTTTGAATCGAACAACAGTGCCCAATCTCCTACTTGAAACTTCTTCTTCTTAATATATTTATCATGCTATTTAGCCCTCTGTTGTTGGACTATACTGGTTCCTTGAGCTGCATCTTGCCTGATTTCCTCAAGTTCATTGAGTTGCTCCAATCTATCTTTTAGTGCCTCTAATAAATCCAGTCCCAATTGGACTACCATCTTGAAGGTTTTGATTTGAAACTCTATAGGGAATAGGGCTTGTTTCCCATAAACAAGTTCATAGGGTGTATGTACCATTGTGTTCCTCCAATTAGTTCTATTGGCCCATAAGGCTTTAGGAAGCCTTTCTGCCCAATCTCTTCTATGTAGATGCACAATCTTAGTGAGAATTCCTTTCATGTCAGTATATTCCCATGCATATGCAGCAGAATGTTGTTGCAATGTCTTGATTAGCTTTTCCCGTTGTAATTTCTCCAAGTTATTGTTTATGTTCAATGTTCTCCCTGGAAAGATTTCAATTGTAGAGCTACCAAATTCTTCCATACAATAAAGAGACATCTGCCTAGATGACAAATATTCAATATTGGATTTTTCTTGAGATTGATCATGTTCATATTCTGGAGATGATTCAAAATTTTCCATTGTATTTAAGATTTGACTATCTTCACTTATATCTGAAATAGTAAAGAGAGGTTGAATGTCATTTTTATCATCAATCCATTCTTTGTCATCTATTTCTGTGATTGTTCTTACTGGAGGATATAGAGTGAATTTCTTTGTTGAATTCCCATCATAAATATACATATCACCAGATCTACAGCTAATGAAAGCATCAGTTGTGGCCAGCCAAGGTCTTCCTAATATGAGTGGATGTCCTCCTAGATTGTTCTTGGGGGTTAAGATCATAAAATCAACAGGATATTCCCAAGAATCTAAGGATACTGAAATATGTTCTAACACTCCATCTAGTTTGATTACTGATTTGTCCGCTAATTGCAGTAATGTAGGTGTGTAAAGAAGATTAGGAAGCTTGATATGTTCCATGGTTTCTTTGCTCATGATGTTTATTGTTGCTCCTAAATCAATCAATGTATTTGGAATTTCAACTCCATTGATATGTGTTTTCACAATTGGACTGATTGGATCTACATATTTTTGTATGGCAATTTTTCCCATCAGTATATCTGCTATTTTTCCTACCAGGTGAATTCTTTTTGTTTCCTTTGCTTTTCTTCCTGGTTTCTTTATGCTCAACTCCTTTATTGTTTTGGCTAGCATTGGATCTCCTTAATGGCTTGTAACAAAGGGATTTTGATACAGACATTTTTTAATTCATCTAGAAAATCATAATTAGGCAACGTGATCTGCTTTTCTACTCCTCTATCAACTTGTAATTTTTCAGGAAAAGGAGGTGCAGAAGTAGATACTGATTGCTCAATGATGGGAGTTGAGTTCACTGGTTCTTTCTATTTTTCATTTTCAGTGCTTTGGTTTTGGAGAGATGTTCGCTCAAAACTTTTATTGGGTTGTAGAGAATCTTCCTCAAAATTGTCTTGTTCCTGAATAACTACATAAGGCCTTTCCTTTTCCAATATCATACCAGATCTTAGTTGAACATAATTGAGATCTAGAGGAGTGATCATATAAGTTGGAAATTGTTGTCCTTCCACCATGTAAGTATTCTGAGGATTTTTATTGTTGGGGTTTGGTAATGGTTGGGCAGGTAGTTGATTTGGTCTCTGCTGAAATGGTAGTAAGAGTTGAGGATTTTGGTTTTGTTGTGGATTTTGTTGTGGAAATGGTAATGAAAGTTGAGGGTTCTAATTTTGAAGTTGTGGTTATTGATTTTGTTGTGGAATGTGTGGGGGAGGATAATTCTGATATGATGGAGGATATTGATAATATTGAGAAAATCTCCCATAAGGATTTTGTACTCCTTGAACCCAAGGTTGAGATTGAGATTGAGGTTGAGGCCAAGGTTGTTGCCAAGAATTCCAATTTGGTGGGGGGCTGAAGATACATTTGATTGTTAAATCCCTGATTTTCTGGCCCCTGCCAAGGTCTTCTTGAGACAAAGTAAAGAGGTTCTGCTGAATTTGGAACTGTTTCTTCTTGAAAAACAACCTTAAGACCTAGAATCGAAGGAAAACCCTTGGTCTCATGGTTTTCTGAGCAAATCATACAAATCTCTATAATTTTTGCACCCAAAGGGCATTCTCTTAGAGCATGTTTTTTTTCTGCATTTTGGACAGAAAATAGCTAAAGCATAAGCCTTGGTTTTATGCTTGTTTTGTAACTTAAGGGTATATATTTGCTCACTAAGGCTCCCTAGAATATATGTTTTGAATTCATCAAGCATATTACCAAATTTTTCCCTCCTCACTGATCCAGTTGCAGATTTATTTACTCTAACAAGAGAAGGATCTCTTAGACCTTTCCCAGTTTTGGATTTCCCTCTTGAGAGATGAACACATAATTCTCCTATGTCATTTAATGGGAGTTAAGAGATATCTCCCTTCCCCATCTTGTTAAGGATATCTATCCACTCATCTCTAATGGATTTTAATAAAATAGCTTTTAAGGTATCTTCATCTAAATTGTCCATCTTTGCTCTTTTCAAATTATAATTGAATCTCTCAATTAAATCCTCTAAATTTTCATCCTCTCTTTGCATCATTTTGAACACTTTATCTTTGTGATTGGTAGGCATGCAATAATCCAAATACCTATCCAAAAACACTTTTTTCATGTCATTCCATGTTCTAATGGACTGAGTGACTAACCCCATGAACCACTTCAAAGCAACTCCTTTCAGTGTTGAAGGGAACAACTTAATTTTTTAAGAGTCTTCTAAATAATCATAGGTTCTACACAAGACTTCAAACTCAAATAAAATGTTTCAGGATCCTCACTTTTTAACCCATGGAAATTTGGGAGGACAGAAGGTGAGATATTTTTCATTGTGGCATTTGTTTACTCATCCACTATAGGGAATCCAAAAGAATTATCTATTTCCCTATTTCATCTGCCTCCTCCATTATTTCCTCTACCTCTTCCTCTACCCCATCCTCCAAACAATGTGAATTCTCCATCCTCTCCTTCTTCTGCCATTATATTTTCTCCAGAGTCAGTATAAGGTTCAACCTGCAAGGTTACTTTCTCTTCCTCTGGTTCTTCTATTAATGGGATATGGGAGAGAGGTTATTCTTCTTTTTCCTCTCCAGGTATTCCTAATTCTTCAACTAAAATGTGCTCCCCTATGGAGGTGAAAAAGGCTACTCCTGTTGTTGGAAACCCAAGATTTTTCTCCTCTAGGACTGCTTTGGTAGATGAAATAGGAGATTCTTTTTATCGGGTTTCTAACCTTAGAATTTCAAGAGTTCTATGGTTGGGAGTATGAGCTTGAGATGGAGGTGTATCTCTTCTTGTTCTTGGTGGAGTAGGTGGTGTTGTAGGAATTGAACCCCTGCTTCTAGCTATAAATGTACCCTTAGAGACTCTTTCTCTATGCATATCATTTTTTTTTAATGTAAGAGATAAGGTTACCTTATTACACTTCCCCAGCAACGGCGCCAAAATGTTTAGTCAATTTATTGTCCTAATTTTCTTTGCATAAATTATCAACCGAGGTTCGTAAGTTGATGAAGTGTAGTGCACTATATGTGCATAGTTAACCCTTCTTACTTCGTAGTTTTGTATTTTATATTGTTTTGGGGGTTTCTGCTCTTTGATTCCTAATGATGTATAATTTAACTATGAGAAACTGAATCTAAACTTCCTAAAAGTGAACCCAAGAGCTTAAAACTAGTCAAAATCTAAGTTAAAAGAAGAAAAAAACAGAGCATTTGTCCTATCTTGTCATCTAATCCTAATTCATGAACTTAATTCTTAAATCAAAAGGTAAAGTTGTAAGTCATGTTGAAATAATTACAGGGAATGAAATTAACTGAAGTACTTCTAGTTTCTCTAACCTTCAATTTTGAAAGATAACCTCCTTGAGATGGAATTCAAGCAACTTCTATACTTCATGATCTAGAAAAAAATAAAAATAAAAATAAAAATAAAAACATGCAGAAGGTAACTGATTGGTTTCAACCCTTATGTAAAGTGAATGTTTAACCATTTAGTTTAGGATGGATATCAGCTTGAATTGGTGACCAAAAACATTCACTAATACAGTGCATTGACAACCCGAACTAGGAAATAAATAACAAAAATAGTGAGTAAACTAATCAACAATGCATCCTCATTACTTTCAATCTTACTCTGTTTAGAAACAAAGTCGTTTCCTTTATGAAATAGATTGGAGAAACAAGACTACACAATTGAATTCTAACATTATGCTACTGATCAGAACTAAAATAAATCAAACTGCAATAAATCAACGTAAGTTACAAATGCTGCTAAAAGCAAATGATGAAATTAAAACTAAACAGAAAAAAATAAATGAAAAGAAAACCTCCTTCAGTGCAGGGACCCCCTACAAATGGCTGGGTTGAGCTGCTAACTTAATTCAAAATGCTCCTTCAAATGATCATCAGTCAACACACGGCTTTGTATTATAAAACAAGAACAAAAGTCCAAAATTACAGAGCTGATAAGTCTAAACTTAATACATCAAAAACTTCGGACCCTTTCCAATTTTGTACAACTGGTATTTAAAAGAAAATATTCATAACTGTATTTTGAGGAAAATTAGCTACATGTGGTCTACACGTATCACAACCAGACTGCGTAAATGTTTGATTAGCTACATGTGACTTGAATTCGAACAAGGTAGTTGCACAGAACCGTTGACACAGGTGGCTAATCTGAGTTAATGCTTCAACAGAACTGTTGGATTTATTAATTAATCATGAAAGGGTAGACAAAGAGTCATATTGCTTCCAGGTTTCATATGTTGACTCCAACTTTGACTGTGTTCTTGAGCTGGCTTTTTTATCGATCTGGGCTCGTGACTAGGATAGGATCCATGTTGAGATGATTCCAGAGATGCCCATGTGGCCGGTTTCTTCGTTTGACACCTGTAACCTACTAAACCATGGAAGTAGCTACGGAACACACAGTTAGCTATAGAATAGGTTGTGTTCTATAGCAAATTTGCAAAAACTTATTCAAATAGAAAAAACATAAAAGTATAACATGTTAATCATTTAATTTCCTCCTTGAGACAAAATCTATCATTTATCAGTGATGGGGATCTGTCTTTTTATGGAAAACAAGGGAAAGAAGTGAGAAAAGTTGTCAAGGAGAGGGTAATTCTGAGGTTCAACATACCCCCGCTGCAAAATCATTGCATGTCCCCATGCAATTTTGACAAAAATGTAAACTCTTCTTTCCTATTACATCTACTCAGACACCTCTACTAGTACATCTAACTTTCTTTTCTTGCTCCTCTTTGAAGTGACTGCCATCCTGGGTTTCTTCATGAGAAGTCTGTATTTTAGGTTGATGACTGTTTTTTTCAAGTTTCTATTCTTCCTCTTCAACTTCCTATTCTTCTTGTACCATAGCCTTAGGTGCAGTATTGTATTATCATGAATGGATTAATCCAATTTTCTTTGTTCCTTTAGGGTTTCATTTTCTTTCTTGATATGCCTGTTCAATATCTCTAACTCATAGATTTCCTGTTTGAGAGAGTCAGTTAGAGGTTCTTGTGGATTGACAAGTTGTTCTAGATTGGCTGAGGATTCTGGATCCATTGAGGCACTTTTCTTCTCTAGTGATTCTATGTAATCATAAATTTGTTGCTACACTGGGTCTATGCTTGGAGATCCTTTGTTGGGGTTGCCTTTGAAATACTGTTTAGGAGAGTTTTAAGGACTGTGTGTAAATGGAACATTATCAAGAGATGGTATTAGGGTTTCTTCTTCTAGATTTATGATCTTTGTTCCCTTTGATGATACCTTCTTTACCATAACTCGGAGTCTAGAGCTCCTTCTAAGTTGTAGGGGATTTATGTTCTCCTCCTTTGTACCCTTTTTCTCCTTTCCTTTCTCTTGATTTGTTTCCTAATCTCCACCAATTTTTTAAAGATTAATTGTTCATCATCTTGTTGTAATGAACATTCAGGTTTGTTTCCAGTAATTCCACCAGCTTTCCTTTTTATCTTCCCTTTTTTCTTGATCTGCTCCTTGATATTTGTCTCAGAGACTGGCTCTTCATCATTTTTCTGTGTGGAGGACTCAGGTTTGCTTTGAATGGTCATACTGGTCTTCTTCCTCTTACTCCTTCTGACATTACCCTCTTCAGATGATTCTGGTGCCTCTTGGAAATAATTTTTTATCAAGAAGTTTTCCCAAGTATCTCCTATTCTTTTCAAATGAAACTCAACCACTATTTTTACCAGCCCATGATGGTACATAGTTGTGTCTATGAATTATATTTTCTTCTCTACATTTGAAGCCATCCTCCTTAAACTGTTTAGAAGGAAGAAAGGGAGGTTGATGTTTCCATTTTCTAGAAAGTTCATCAATAAACGTATATGATAGACATACTTGCATCCGAATATCCCCTCACAGGTAATAAATTTTTGTAATATCAAAAGCATGCTTCTCCATTTATTTTTAAGTGCTGAAATAGGAATTCCTTTTCTAAACACAGTGACATCCATACCTAGGTTCTTGAGGATTACCTTCCATGATTCACTATGAAATTCTTTATTTTTGAACCATCTCTCACCAAGTCTTGGCAATTCTATAGCCTCTGCTATGTAATATTATGTTACTGCAAACTTATTGTCTCCAATTTCTACTTATGTACCATCGAATGATCTAGCAAAATATTTTGTGATCTCTTTGTGATAGCCATCAAATCTTTCAATGAAATTGAGCCATCCAGCCTTCTGTAGCACCTCCTTGAGTTATGGGTATCCTTCCAAATATTTTTCCCCTACGGGCTGTATCCTTACAATGAGTCCCATGGCCTCTGTTTCGTAGAATTTTCTAGCCTTCAAAATTGCTCTCCTAGTCTATGAAATGAACTGACTGCGGGTACGGTGAAAAAGAACAATGGGTTTGAGTGGAATAAGTAGATGGTGAGGGTTTGGAGAGATGTGAATACGTTGGTCACATCGTAGTTTTGTCATTAACAGATGGAGTTATTAGAGACCGTTTAAGTACAGAGTATGGAGAACATAGCGGAGGTGTGGTATGATGAAATTATTATAGACCATTTGGTACCGAATGTGGAAGATGTTGTGGGGATGTGGTATCATGAAGTGGCAGTCAAATCAAATGATGACTTGTTAAGGAGACATACAATCATTCATATTATACATGACTTATGTTTGTAACTTGTTGTCTGAACTAAATTTTGCATTTTACCTTTAGAACTTAACCTTTTGCTTGATAATTCTTTTGGTGTTGATCCGTAGGTACTTTGAGCATGGTTGATCTCCAAAACTTGATTCTTCAATTTCCCTGCATTCATGATTTATTTGTGAGCTATACAATTATGCCAAAGCTAATAAGTAAGTTGTAGCTACATAATCAGATTAGTTGCGGAATGGAATCAGTTGCAGAATGTGAAAAGAAGGAAAAGTGAAATATGGCTATGGTATATGAGTGTAAAAATAAAATGGAAATGAGTTATGACAATGAGATGGAATGAGATGTAAGATAAAGTGAAAAATAGGGTGAAATGGGGTAAAACTATAAAATGATAAAATGTAAATGAAATATGACAGTGAGATGAAGTGGAACTGTAACAAAATGAAAACAGAATGAGATGGAATGATATGATGAATTTGCAAACTCTAAACTGCAAATGAATGTAGTTTTTTGTCACTAATTATTACAGAAAGGAAATGGAAAATATAGGATGTCAGAAATCTCTGATTTTCACCCTGTATCTTCTGTATAAGTATGCCAATCAATGATCGGTTTTCAACCTCATACAACCTTTTTTTTTGTAGGAAAAATAAAGACTAAGTTAGTGGAGAAGAAGAATTCTTCTTCACTAGCTTCATTTCAAAGTTATTCTGGAAAATCTTAATGAACTCCTCTCTTTAAATTGGTTTCTGATATATCTTCAACCGATGACCATTCACAAGAAGAGGTATTTTTCTTCCATCTATCGTCCTTATCTTCACTGCTCCGTTATTAAAGACTTTTTCAATCTCATATGGTCAAGCCAATGAGTTTGAAACTTCCCTTGAAAATCTTTGAACTTTGAATCGAACAACAGTTCCCAATCTCCTGCTTGAAACTTCTTCTCCTTAATATATTTATCATGCCATTTAGCCCTCTGTTGTTGGACTATACTAGTTCTATGAACTACATCTTGCCCGATTTCATCAAGTTCATTGAGTTGCTCCAATATATGTTTCTGTGCCTCTGATAAATCTAGTCCCAATTGGACTGCCATCTTGAAGCTTTTGATTTGAAACCCTTTAGGGAACAGGGCTTGTTTCCCATAAACAAATTCATAGAGTGTATGTCCCGTTGTGTTCCTCCATGTAGTTCTATAGGCCCATAAGGCTTTAGGAATCCTTTCTGCCCAATCTCTTCTATGTAGATGCACAGTCTTAGTGAAAATTCCTTTCATGTTAGTATATTCCCATGCATATGCAGCAAAATGTTGTTGTAATGTCTTGATTAGCTTTTCCCATTGTAATTTCTCCAAGTTATTGTTTATGTTCATTGTTCTCCCTGGAAAGATTTCAATTGTAGAGCTACCAAATTCTTCCATAGAATAAAGAGACATCTGCCTAGATGACAAATATTCAATATTGGATTTTTCTTGAAATTGATCATGTTCATATTCTGGAGATGATTCAAAATTTTCCATTGTATTTAAGATTTGACTATCTTCACTAATATCTGAAATAGTAAAGAGAGGTTGAATGTCATTTCATCATCAATCCATTCTTTGTCATATATTTCTATGATTGTTCTTACTAGAGGATATAGAGTGAATTTCTTTGTTGAATTCCCATCAGAAATATACATATCACCAGATCTACAGCAAATGAAAGCATCAGCTGTGACCAGCCAAGGTCTTCCTAATATGAGTGGATGTCCTCCTAGATTGTTCTTGGGGGTTAAGATCATAAAATCAACAGGATATTCCCAAGAATCTAAGGATACTGAAATATATTCTAACACTCCATCTAGTTTGACTATTGATTTGTCCGCTAATTGCAGTAATGTAGGTGTGTAAAGAAGATTAGGAAGCTTGAAATGTTCCATGGTTTGTTTGCTCATGATGTTTATTGTTGATCCTAAATCAATAAATGTATTTAGAATTTAAACTCCATTGATGTGTTTTCACAATTGGACTTCTTGGATCTACATATTTTTGTATGGCAATTTTTCCCATCATTATATCTGCTATTTTTCCTACCAGGTGAATTCTTTTTGTTTCCTTTTCTTTTCTTCCTAGTTTCTTTATGCTCAACTCCTTTATTGTTTTAGCTAGGATTGGAATCTCCTTAATGGCTTGTAACAAAGGGATTTTGATACAGACATTTTTTAATTCATCTAGAAAATCATTATTAGGCAACATGATCTTCTTTTCTACTCCTCTATCAACTTGTAATATTTCAGGAAAATGAGGTGCAGAAATATTGGTTGCTCAATGATGGGAGTTGAGTTCACTGGTTCTTTTTGTTTTTCATTTTTAGTAATTTGGTTTTGGAGAGATGTTCCCTCAAAACTTTTATTGGGTTGTAGAGAATCTTCCTCGGAATTGTCTTGTTCCTGAATAACTACAGAAGGCCTTTCCTTTTCTAATATTCTACCAGAGCTTACTTGAACATCATTGAGATCTAGAGGAGTGATCATATAAGTTGGAAATTGTTGTCCTTCCACCATGTAAGTATTATGAGGATTTTTATTATTGGGGTTTGGTAATGATTGGGCAAGTAGCTGATTTGGTCTTTGCTGAAATGGTAGTAAGAGTTGAGGATTTTGGTTTTGTTGTGGATTTTGTTGTGGAAATGGTAATGAAAGTTGAGGGTTCTAATTTTGAAGTTGTGGTTGTTGATTTTGTTGTGGAATGTGTGGGGGAGGATAATTTTGATATGGTGGAGGATATTGATAATATTGAGAAAATATCCCATAAGGATTTTGTACTCCTTGAGCCCAAGGTTGAGATTGAGATTGAGGTTGAGGCCAAGGTTGCTGCCAAGAATTCCAATTTGGTGGGGGCTGAAGATACATTTGATTGTTAAATCCCTGATTTTGTGGCCCCTGCCAAGGTCTTCTAGAGACAATGCAAAGAGGTTCTGCTGAATTTGGAACTGTTTCTTCTTGAAAAACAACCTTAAGACCTAGAATCGAAGGACAACTCTTGGTCTCATGATTTTTTGAGCAAATCATACAAGTCTCTATAATTTTTGCATCCAAAGGGCATTCTCTTAGAGCATGTTTTTTCTACATTTTGGACAGAAAATAGCTAATGCATAAGCCTCGGTTTTCTGCTTGTTTTGCAACTTAAGGGTATATATTTGCTCACTAAGGCTCCCTAGAATATATGTTTTGAATTCATCAAGAATATTACCAAATTTTGCCCTCCTCACTGATCCAGTTGCAGATTTATTTACTCTAACAAGAGAAGGATCTCTTAGACCTTTCCCAGTTTTGGATTTCCCTCTTGAGAGATGAACACATAATTCTCCTATGTCATTTAATGGGAGTTGATAGATATCTCCCTTCCCCATCATGTTAAGGATATCTATCCACTCATCTCTAATGGCTTTTAATAAAAGAGATTTTAAGGTATCTTCATCTAAATTGTCCACCTTTGCTCTTTTCAAATTAGTTGAATCTCTTAATTAAATCCTCTAAATTTTCATCCTCTCTTTGCATCATTTTTAATACTTCATCTTTGTGATTGGTAGGCATGCAATAACCCAAATACCTATCCAAAAACATTTTTTCATGTCATTCCATGTTCTAATCGACTAAGTGATTAACCCCATGAACCACTTCAAAGCAGCTCCTTTTAGTGTTGAAGGGAACAACTTAAGTTTTTGAGAGACTTCTAAATAATCATAGGTTCTACACAAGACTTCAAACTCAAATAAAAATGTTTCAGTATCCTCACTTTTTAACCCGTGGAAATTTGGGAGGACAGAAGGTGAGATATTTTTCATTGTGGCAATTGTTTCTTCATCCACTATAGGGAATCCAAAATAATTATCTATTTCCCTATTTCCTCTGCCTCCTCCATTATTTCCTCTACCTCCTCCATTATTTCCTCTACCTCTTCCTCTACCCCGTCCTCCAAACAATGTGAATTCTCCATCCTCTCCTTCTTCTGCCATTATATTTTCTTCAGAGGTGTATCTTTTCTTGTTCTTGGTGGTGTTAGCGCTTGAAATTTCACCTCAAGCTGAAAAAGGCAAACCTCAAGGCAACATCAAACCATTTAGCCTCGTAGCTAGCCCTACGGGGCAGGAGAAGGCTCTCTCCGGTCAATCTCAGTAAAATCTTCAATGGATGAGATGACCAATAGGGTAACACTGATTTTAGGCTAGTAAACTGATCAAAAGGGTTGATTTGGGGTTTTTATGGTTTTTGGTGGCAAATTGAGGGGATGGCAATTTTGGGTGTGGGGATTGGACACAGTTTCTGCAGGGGGTTCTTTGGGGCGAGGTAGGAGACAGTATTGATGCCTTTGATTGAGGTGGATGATTAGGAATGACAGGTGAGGAGCTAAGGAGAGCAAACAATTACTTTGAATTCTCCTTAAACAGTAGAAAACATTGAAATTAAACAAACTTAAAAGCAGAGCATGGCAAGCATGAATTCTTACTTTAAAACTTCATTTGTTTAATGTGCAGAAGTAAAGAAAGGAAATGAATCACATAAAAAAGCTTACAAGAACATTGAGAAACACGCCATCAACACATGAGTCCACAAGAATCCCAAAGATGACTGCAAAACCCTGGTCTTCCTTTGCCAAAAATTGCAGAGATACAGTGAAATAATACAATGATAGCTTCTCCCTCAAGAGTCCAACCTTCCAACCCCTGAAAATGACTAAGAAAAGTCATAATATAGGCAAGCTAACATCTTTCCTTGCCTCTAGGGGTCGAGCTCATCCTTCTCGGAGCTGTTTCAACCACTTCTAAACTAAGCACTACAAACTAGGTAGTCAAAACAACTTGCCTCTATAAACTTGGAAACCAATTCATTCATTAAATGTTTGCTATTTCATGCATGAATCTTCTAGAATAGGTAAATAAGTGTCATGGCAACATAAAAATACATTAATTACATCAAAGAGGGTGAAAAATCCCATCTCAAGTCAAAACTGGTCAAAGCTGGGCGAATTCCTAAGCTGTAGATGAATTTCCTGTGAAAACTGCCCAACATGTCGCGCACCTTCGGAGCCATGTTTGGGGCACTTGCAGGTGGCTAAATTGGGCAAGAGTAGTCTTGTTGGAAAGGTCTATGAGTCTGCTTTCTAACCCAACTGGAATTTCTAGATTTGGAGTTCATTTCCCCTATCAAAACGCAATTCTCCCAAGACAGCTGCTGCAGTTCAAAAGCAATTTTGCCTGACATGTCGCGCCCCCCTGCCTGACATGTCGCGCCCCTTTGGAGGCTTTTGGAGGCCTTACTCAAACCCAAATTTACCTCATGATAGCTCATTGGAAATATCTTTGTGTCTAGTTATCATTTTACCCATCAAGAAAATCATTTGGCCAACCAAGCTAGGAGAAAACGTGATTTTCCCTAGGTCACTTCAGAGGTGTCTTTGATTTCTCTTGAGGCAATGGTATTATTGACATTGCTCTCAAACCATGACACCTGTGCAAAAAGTTAATGAGGCTTTTCTTCGTTGGCATGTTGTGGACAAAAACCTCTCTCAGTTTTCCAAAATTCATCTTTTATTGCTTTGAAACAGCTTTTGGGTGAAACTTGTCCCGATGTGTGAAACAAGGGATTTTGTCGAAATGGAGCGAAATGAAGGGGATAGGGGGCTTCTAAATTATTGGGGAAATTTTTGGGAGTGGGGAGGGATGTTGGAGAGCAGGGGAAAGTGGAATCTCAGAGATTGAGTGAGGGGAATGGGTCGAAAAGGGAAAAACACAGGCCCAACCTAGAAAATTGCCAGGTTGTAACAAGAAACTAGGGTTTGTGAAAAAATGAGGATTTTGGGGGATCTGGGTGATGGGAAGCACTTGATAAGGTACTTTAAGGATAGGGGAAGGTGTATGAACATCAGGAAACAAGTTTTGCTGATGATTTGACCATCTAAGAGAAATTAGCTTTCAAAACCCTAGGAGAGGGAAATGACCTTGCCTGGGCACAACTGAAGCATGAACAAGGTGTGAAATGACCCAATGGAACCTGACATGATGATGAAAACCCTCTGAATAATGATACACTTAGCTGAATGATGACATGGACTGCCATTTGAACAACTTTGAAAAGAGTGCAAACAAACCCTAGACCTAATGCCTAGTGACCAAATTTTGCTTGAAGACTCACTGAAATGACAAAATTTGACCTTGACACTTCAAAATCACTTTGTAAGAGCACATTTGATCACTGGAGGAAGGCTGGAAAGACTGACACTAACATTGGCTCCAATGGGGATGGTAGTGCCTTGGAGGTGCCAAGAACCTCAGACCTCTGGGAGAGAAGACCAGTGCTTTTCAATCATTGGGCAATGGAGTCATCATCAACACAACTCTTGACTCATTTTCAAACTGAAACTGAACTCAAACTGATTTGATCTCAAACTGAAATGACTGAAAAAACAACTTAACAATCTTCAAGCCAACTAAAACAAGATGCTGCCCTTATGGCTGCTTATTTATTTACAAAATCTACCCTACTCTGCTGTACAAACAATAGATCAGGTAATACTGAAATGCCAGATTAGCCATTCAAGTAGACCTGAAAATGATGCCGCTTGAGAATGCTTCCGCCAAGACACAGATGTGATTGCTGGCAGCCCTTCGTGCACGTAATGAAACTGATCACGTAGACAACAGCTTGATCTATCAATCACACTGAAAAACATGTCCATGTATGCCGCAATAGGATCACGGAAGCCAGACTCTGTTGGCTGCCCCAACTCTGCAATGCATACTTCCAGCTGCACATTGTCAATGTAAACCTCTATAGGCAAGTCTATGATTTCTTGTTTGGATGGAGGAAGGATTTCCAAAAACTTTTTAGGGTCTTGGAAATCATATGATTGGATCTGCTCATCTAACCATTGAATCTCCTCTTCAATTGTTTCAACAATTAGCTCGCAAAATTCAGTTTTGAAGACCTTAGAAGATTTCAACAAATGAAGCCAGGCACTGAAAACTTCTTCATCTAATTCAGTATTTGCTAATGCATTTCTTAGTCCTTCTACAACTTCACACAGGGCAGGGTTTGCCACATACCCTTCCATTGCATGAATGGATCAGCAAGCATTGGAATTGGAGTCGCCAGGTGAATGGTTCAGCCTGCATAAGTATCTGACTGCTGTCCACCATCAGCATCAGATTTGCACCTTGATTGCATGTACTAGGACAAGACAATCAACAAGTCGAATGTTCTTCCCCAGTATGGTCTCCAGTATGTTAGCGCTTGAAATTTCACCTCAGGCTGAGAAAGGCAAACCTCAAGGCAACTTCAAACCATTTAGCCTCGTAGCTAGCCCTACGGGGCAGGAGAAGGCTCTCTCCAGTCTATCTCGTAAAATCTCCAATATATGAGAAGACCAATAAGGTAACACTGATATTAGGCTAGTAAACTAATTAGAAAGATTGATTTTGGGGTTTTTGGGTTTTTGGTGGCAAATTGAGGGGATGGCAATTTTGGGTACGGGGATTGGACACAGTTTCTGCAGGGGGTTCCTTGGGGCGAGTTAGGAGACAACGTTGGTGCCTTTAACTGAAGTGAATGGTCAGGAATGACAGGTGAGGAGCTAAGGAGAGAAAACAATAACTTTTAATTCTCCTTAAACAGTAGAAAACATTGAAATTAAACAAACTTAAAAGCAGAGCATGGCAAGCATGAATTCTTACTTTAACACTTCATTTGTTTAATGTGCAGAAGTAAAGAAAGGAAATGAATCACATAAAAAATCTTACAAGAACATTGAGAAACACACCATCAACACATGATTCCACAAGAATCCCAAAGAGGACTGCAAAACCCTGGTCTTCCTTAGCCAAAAATTGCAGAGATACAGTGAAATAATACAATGATAGTTTCTCCCTCAAGAGTCCAACCTTCCAACCCTTGAAAATGATTGAGAAAATACATGATATAGGCAAGCCAACCTCTTCCCTTGCCTCTAGGGGTCGAGCTCATCCTTCTAGGAGCTGTTTCAACCACTTTTAAACTTAGCACTAAAATCTAGGCAGTCAAAACAACTTGCCTCTATAAACTAGGAAACCAATTCATTCATTTAATTTTCACCTATTTCATGAATGAATCTTCTAGAAGAGATAAATGAGTGTCATGGTAACATGAAAATACATTAATTACATCCAAGAGAGTGAAAAATCTCATCTCAAGTCAAAACTGGTCAAAACTGGGCGAATTCCTGAGCTGTAGATGAATTTCCTGTGAAACTGCCCAACATGTCGTGCGCAGCTGCCTGACATGTCGCGTGCCTTTGGAGCTCTGTTTGGGGCACTTGTAGGTGGCCAAATTGGGAAAGAGTAGGCTTGTTGGAAAGGCCTATGAGTCTACTTTCCAACCCAACTATAATTTCTGAATTTTGAGTTCATTTGCCCTGTCAAAACTCAATTCTCCCAAGACAGCTTTCTGCAGTTCAAAAAGGTGGCAGAAAGTCAAATTTTGCATGTTTTTTGACTTTTTGGAGGCCCAAAACATGATAAAATCTCAAGTACTTCCATGTGCATATGTAAATTTGCATGAAAAATCTGGAAATGCTGAGTTTTTGTCAAATGGAGGTGCTGGGACGACATGTCGCGTCGGGGGTGAGACGCGTTAATGAGCAAAAACCTGTAAATTGCCAAAAAATACCAAAAATGACCCAAAATGCTCAATTTTTTTTTTAAATTTGTGCTGTAGCTGAGCTATTTAGTACTATGATCCTTCAAGGAAGCCTCGGCCAAAATACGGAGGGGATCGGGCCTTTTTCTTCGTTTTAGTGCCTTTGCCAACCGCCTTCGAAGCACTTTTATCTTTGCTTTGCACACATGCATTCTTGCCCAGTAATGATTTTTCATGTTCCTCAGCAATTTTTTATTTTGATTGGCCTTAGCCAACAGCCGCTTCAAATGAGCATTTTCCCAAATAAACATAGATTCTCGATCTATGGGTCTCAAGTCATCGGGTCTCCTACGAGCCAATTCCCGATCTTCACGAATTTTCTGTAGCTCATATAGCTTGTGCTCATCCTCCAATTGTTTGTTTTGCTGCTCTAAATAGTTGATTATCCATTTTTCCATCAATAATTTTGTTTGCAGCGACTGAATCTCGGTGCTTTGCTCTTGGATGATATCCTTGAGCTCTATGCTAGGAGAACCGGCGTCAAGATCAATAACTAGATGGCCTGACAATCTCTCCTCGATCATGGGCTGCTTGCCCCTCTCGGATACCTGTGCTGTTGTCAAAAATGAGGCCCCTTCCACCTGGTGTGGAGATAAAACTCGTGGTGCTGATGAAGAAGGCGAGACCCCTTCCACTTGGCGTGGAGAAAGTACTTGCCGAGCTGCTGCAAATAAGGCTCTTGGGCCTCTCTGATAGGTGACCTGAGGTGAGGACCTGACATGTCTAGTAACAGGGATGTCATGCTGATGTTATGGTCCTCCCTCCTCGTGAACAACCTCAGGACGTGGCGGTGATGGTACTGTGAAAAACTCACGAGAGATGAACTCTTCCCATGAGATGCCCTGCTGAGTCAATTGATGCAATACTACTAGCTGAATCAAACCATGATGGTAAAGGCTCCTGTACTGCTGTGCCAGGGTCTTCCTCTGCAACATGGGCACCATCCTCTGAATGTCCTGAACGAAGAAAACCGGGATGTTCATCATCCTCACTCGGGTGAAATGCATCAATAGGCGAATGTGATATGAGTATACCAATGAAAATCTGCCCTCATAAGTAAAATAATGCATAATCAGCTTCACCATAGGAGAATACTCGTTTATGAGAAACCTGAAAGGAAATACACCTGCCATATGTCTCATGAATGCTGGCCGAACATAAGGCTCAAAGAAAATAAAATCCAACAACTTGCGCTTAGTCCACACCTCACCAACATTAGGAATCCCTGTAGCCTGTGAGATCACCTCGGGTGTCAATATAAAGTTTACCCCTGCAAGGTTGACATGTCCATCATGCAAATGCAAAACAAAAAGGCGAGCCAAATCTCGGTGGTGCTGAATCCGAGAGATCCTCTCGCAAAAATCGTAGCAAGACATATACTGAAAACATGATACGGCAAGAGGACAAGCTTGTAGCTCTATCAAAGAAGTGGGCTCCTCTCGCTTATGATGTCCACCCTTACCACTCCTACGCGGCTGCCTCTGTTCCTCAATTTCTGCTGATGATTGGTCATCACTTTGCTCGTAAGTTTCGGTTTCTGACATAGTTTAGGAGCAAAGTGGACAAACTGGACTGCTGTTTGTGCCTGTAAAAAGTGCTGAATCTTATGCTGTTTCAAGGGGACAAGGACATGAGGGAAATGTTAGGGGAGGGATCTTTTTACAAGGAATTAGGAATATATGAACATAATAAGGAATTTAAGGAAACTATGCAAACAACATGGCAAATGGGAATACATATGTATATTCATGAATATTGGAATATCATTGCATATGGGGAATACATGTATAGGAAGTAAACATATGAGAATATGCATGCATTTATTAACAGGGGAAAAAGGGAAAATTGACAAAATTCTTTACATATTCACCACCAATTTCTTGCGGTTACTCATGCATATGGTGCAGCAAAATGAGGGTTTGAATGTTTTGTCTTTTGATGCTTTTGGGAGAGGGGTAGGGTTTGATTTTTAACAAGGAAAAGGGGATATATGTAAACAGGGAAATGAGGGAAAAACAAACATCACTGCACATGCATTATGAATTTCATGTATTCACATAGATATAATGAGGGAAAAAGGGTAGGGTTTGATTTTTATTTTTACAAGGGAAAGGGGTAGGGTTTATTTTTCTTGCAAATTTAAAAGGGAAATTACCATGGAAACATAGGGAAAATGAAATAGGAAACATAGGGAAAATGAGAACAAGGGGAAACAATGAAATAGCAATAAAACCCTAGCACCTTTTACAAATCTATAAACAGCCACATGGAGTCTTCCTTCTTGCATAATTTAATCATTACAAGGATTTTCATGATGTTTCTCAACACATCCAGCGGCTATTCACAAGTTGGAGAGGCCTACCTCAAAAAATTTGATGAAGAAATGGAGCTGGAGCAATTTGAACATGAGCTGGGGAGAGTCAGCTAGACATGTCGCGTAGCCTACCCAACATGTTGCGCGCAGCCCAACATGTCGCGCCAGTTAGAAAACTACGCTCTGTGAACCTCTCTGACATGTCGCGCGCAACCCAACATGTCGCGCACCTGTCTTGAGCCCGATTTTGCCTCTGTTCTCTTGGAAATGCACCCAATCACTCTTGCAAGGGTTATGAATTCACACTGAGAGTGCAAGGAGGGAGTTTGGGGCTTTTATAAATTTCATTTGAAAAATTTCATGCCCAAAACTCACTTTCTAATGTTTTCTCATGACACTTTTAAAATTTACATGCAGTTGTCTTTTTGGTTTCCTTTTGTCCTGAAATTGACTGTTTTAGTGCTTTTGCTTGATTCTTTTTGCAGGTAGATCATCTGAGGGACCTTGGCAAGGGGACCAGGGTTGCATTTTGTTGACTAAAGACTTTTGAAATTCCATCACTTTTTAACAAATAAATGAAAAATGATCTCGGCTTTAAAAACAAAGTTTTTAAATCCAAGGTGAATATTAACTATTCCAGATAAAAAATTTAGAAGAGACACCTTTACAATCATCCCTCTGGCTTACTGAACACTCATTGACTTTCAAACACATGACCTTGTAATATTTTTGACCAAAACCCTAGACCTAGGAAATTGACCTCAAGAGAAGACAAGACAAGCTTGAAAGAGCTTTAATGACTGAAATGACTTAAACCATCAATGCCAAGAGGGGTATAAACACATCAGCTCCTCCATCATGGTTATGGCATGCCTAACGGGATGCAAAAAATTGACACTGATGAGACACCTACCTATGAAAAATGCAAAGAGTTTTGATCGCTGATGGAGGGCTCAAGACCGACTCTAACATTGGCTCCAATGGGGATGGTAGCTCCTTGGAGGTGCCAAGAACCTTAGACCTCTGGGAGAGCAGACCAGTGCTTTTCAATCATTGGGCAATGGAGTCATTATTTCGGCAAACGACACAAGACTCTGACTCATTTATTGACTGAAAACTTGACTAAAAACTAACTGAAACTTAACTGAAACTTGACTCAAACCGACTCGATGGCAGACTGAAATAACTTGAAAAAACTCACTCAACAGACCAAACACAAGATTTTACAAATCTTTTTAAAGGGCAGCAGTCCATCAAAATTTGAAATCATGATGACAACCACCCGTGTTTCTTACAAGACAATATACATCAAACTATATCAAAATGCCAATGCAACCAAATAAGCAGATGCCTTCTTGACTGATTCTCCCAATCAGATCTCATGATCAACAATAGATACTGGTAACTGGGCATCCAAAAACCATAGCTGACCATGATCTCTTTCATCACTGAACCGAACAATAATTACTTTCACTGCTGATTGTAACAAATCTGCCATTAGATCGTGGAAAACATGAAGATTGGCCACTGCCACCTCCTGCTGAAAGAACAAGGTTTCCTTTGCTGCAAATTCTGATCTACCTTCATCATGTGCTTCAGTAAAAGTATGCTCATGGGCTTCAAAAAATTCTGAATAAGTAGATGAGCAGATCTCCTCTTGAAAAAGCATTTCAGCACATGAAACATATGAAGAATCTGAAAGGTAATCATGTATGCTCTGATCTTCTATAGTCTGACAATATGGTAGGTCATCTTCAAATGATATTACAGCCGGATTATCATCTTTGTGAAGGAAAACATTGCCTGTTTGCTGATCTACAAGACAATCATCTTCTTCAACAGAGGAAGAAGTTTTCCCAACACTCTCCTGACTGTGTGCACTGCAAATCTGCTGTAGCTTCAACTGAAACATGACCTTTCAAGAGCTGATCTATCTCCTCTTCAGACAAAGGAGACAATACCTTTTGTTTTCTTTTGCTCAAACAATGATTATCTTCATATGATATGGCAATCAAATTATCATTTAGCACTGAGTTATCAAAAGAAGATTTATCACTTACTTGCACAAAAGTCTCACCTTGCTGTTCATGAACATCTGAATCCAAAACTTTGCCTATGATCTCAACAGCAGAGCTCTCTTTGATGGGTTGCATGTTGTCCTCTTCTATGGGCGGATCTGAAAGAACATTTTCCCTTTCACCATTTTCAGCCATGTGGAAATCTTCAGCTTGCTGATCTTAACAAGTATCCTCTAAGATTTCTGTAAACTGCTGAAATGGATTCTCATATAGAACCTCCATGATCTTATAATCCATAAAATTATCATCTTCATAATATTTCTCAAGGCTTTCAATAAAACTATAAGCATGCTTGTAGTAGTCATGAACTAAGTTTAATGATGGATAAGATGCTTGATATCTTTCAATAAACAAGGCATGAAAATCTTTTAAATAGTAAATACAAGCAGGCGGAAAACTTTCATACCATGATTGGGCTTTACCTTCCAGAGTGGCCAAGAATATCTTCATCAAGCAATCTTCCATAAAATCAACCTTCAACTTGCGAATATGCATATGAAATCTAACTAGATGAAGAGCAGCATCCTTCTTACCATCATCGTTGAATGTAGGCAAATTCCTTGACCAATCTACCTTTGGAATTTTATTTGGAAAACCGGGGATGTGATCTCGGCTCAAGGGAGCATATCTCCTTGCAATCTGATCCATCTTGAAAATCTCAAAGCTACTGATCTCTCTGCAGTGAAGTCACCATGAAGCAATGATCTCTGGATTTTTCAGTGAAGGAGTCGCCAGTGAATGATTTCAGCCTGTCAAGTGCCTGATCGTTGTTCACCATCAACAATCAGATCTGAACTTGATACATGTACTGGGGTAAAGTGCCAATGAAGTGCTACTTTCACAAGCTCACGGAGATCGACTGAAGCAGCATTTATCTACTAACGCTGATGTAAAACAAGAGCGTGTTCGAAGGCTACCTGGCGTATCTTCAGACTCCGTCTAAGACTTATGAAATAACACATTCAATGAGCAAAGATTTAGATGTTCTCCCCAGTATGGTCGCCAATATGTTAGCGCTTGGAATTCACCTAGGCTGAGATAGACAAACTCTCAAGGCTACATCAAACCATTTCACCTCGTAGCTAGCCCTACGAGGTATGAGAAGGCTCTCTCGGTCAGATTCGGTAGATCTTTCAATATGATAAGCTGACCAATTAGGATCAAAGATATTAGGCTAGTAAATTGATAAGGGGGGTTGATTTAAAGATTTTTGGGTTTTTGGTGGCAATTGGAGGGAGTGCAATTCAGGGTGCGGGGATTGAGCACAATTTTTTGCAGGGGGATCTTTGGGGCAAGGTAGGAGTGAGCGCTGATGCCTTAATCTGAGATGGATGATCAGGGATGATAGAGAAGGAGCTAAAGAGGGCAAACAACCATTTGAATCCTCTCTAGACAGTAGAAAACATAAATTTTGAACAAACTAAAAAGCTGAGCATGTCAAAGCATGAATTCAAACTTTACCACTTCATATGTCCAAATAGAAGCAAAAGAGAGATGTGGAATACATAAACAGACTTACAAGAACATGTAGAGAACACACCATCAAAACAACAATCCACAAGAATCCACAATGATGTCTGCAAAACCCTGGCCTTCCTCTTCTTTAAATTGCAGAGATAGATGTACAATATACAATAAAGCTTTCTCCCACAAGAGTCCAACCATGAAAATGAGAAAGAGAGAGCATAATATAGACCATCTAACTTCTTTCCCCAACTCTAGGGGTCGAGCTCAGCTTCCTAGGAGCAGTTTGAACTAATTCCAAATTAAGCACTAGATAATAGGCAGTCCAACAACTTGCCTCTATTACTTAGCTAACTGATTCATGCATTAATTATTCACTTTTTACATCAAGGAAGATTCTAGAAGGGTAAAGAGAGATAAAATCTATCAAAGTGCCATGAAAATATTACATTTATCCATCATCTACAAGTAAAAATGGTCAACCATAGTCAAAACAGTGTTTTTTGACAAAAACAGGTCAATTCTGGCAAAGCTGCAACTTTTGGTCGCGCCCCCTGTAGTTTTGGTCGCGCCCCTTTGCTGCAACTTTTGAGTGGTTTCCACTGGTTCTAATCAGGTGCAAGATGGCTCATTGGAAAGCTTGGTCTGTCTACTTTCCATCCCAAGTGGAATTTCTACATTTGGAGTTGTTTTGCCCCCTCAAAAACCATTTCTCCCAAGGTCACTTTCTGCAACTCAAAAAGTGGGCAGAAAATCATTTTTTTGATGTATTTTGAGCTTTTGGAGGCTCAAATCTCAAAATCAGGCTTCTTCCAAGTATTGGTAATTTTTCTCTTTGCATGCCCTTTCCAAAAATTCCAAGTTTTCAAAATTCCGAGCAGTCCTCC